>JAGDQO010002049.1:0-10504 GCA_018342035.1 Solanum appendiculatum | reverse complement strand
CCCAGTGGAGCAGCAGGTGAAGACTCCAGAATTTTGACGGCGTTTTTGGGCATTTTCGAGGCATTTAATAGGAATTAGGCGATTTTTTTTCATTTTTAGTGTGTGTTAGCCAATGAATATTTTAGTAATATGACTTCCAGTCAATTTTTTCTTGAAGCCTTTTGAGCAACCTCTGTAAGTACCCGGGGGGCATCAGGTGAAGCCTTGGGAATTTTCACGGCGTTTTTTGGCATTTACGAGGCATTTAATAGGAATTATGAGATTTTTCTCATTTTTCGTGTGTGTTAGCCCATGAATATCTTGGTGATATGGCTTCCGGTCAATTCTTTTCCGAAACCTTTTTGGAACCCTCCGTAAGTACCCGAGGGAGCAGCAGGTGAATCCTCAGAAATTTTTACGTTGTTTTTGTGCATTTACGAGGCATTTAATAGGAATTAGGCGATTTTTCTAATTTTTTGTGTGTGTTAGCCAATGAATATTTTGATGATATAACTTCGGGTCAATTTTTTTTCGAAATCTTTTGGGACCCACTGTAAGTACCGGGGGGAGCAACATGTGAAGCTTCGAGAATTTTCACGTTGTTTTTGGCAATTAACGAGGCATTTAATAGGAATTAGACAATATTTCTCATTTTTCGTGTGTGTTAGGCCATAAATATTTTGGTGATATGGCTTCCGGTCAATATTTTTTTCGAAGCCTTTTGGGGACCCTTCTTAAGTACCTGGGGAAGCATTAGGTGAAGCCTCTGGAATTTTCACGCCATTTTTGGGCATTACGAGGCATTTAATAGGAATTAGACGATTTTTCTCATTTTTCGTGTGTGTTAAGCCCATATATATTTTGGTGATATGGCTTTCGGTCAAATTTTTTCGAAACCTTATAGGGACCCTCTTTAAGTACTCGGTGGGAGCAGCAGGTGAAGACTCGGAATTTTCACGGTGTTTTTGGGTACTTACGAGGCATTTTATAGGAATTAAGCGATTTTTCTCATTTTTCGTGTGTATTAGCCTACAAATATTTTGATGATATGTCTTCCGATTAATTTTTTTCTAAAACCTTTTGGGGACCCTCCGTAAGTACCCAGGGGAGCATCAGGTGAAGTCTCGGGGTTTTCACGATGTTTTTGGGCATTTACGAGGCATTTAATAGGAATTAAGCCATTTTTCTCAATTTTCGTTGTGTTAGTCAATGAATATTTTGGTCATATGGCTTCCGGTCAATTTTTTCTGAAATCTTTTGGGGACCCTCCGGAAGTACCCGGGGGAGTAGCAGGTGATGCCTCGAGAATTTTCACGGCATTTTTGCGCATTTACGAGGTATTTAATAGAAATTAGGTGATTTTTCTAATTTTTCGTATGTGTTAGCCATGAATATTTTGGAGATATGGGTTCCAGTCAATATTTTTCTGAAGCCTTTTGAGGATCCTCCGTAAGTACCCGGGGGAGAACCAGGAGAAGCCTCGGGAATTTTCACTGTGTTTTTGGGCCTTTACTAGGCATTTAATAGTAATTAGGCGATTTTTCTCATTTTTCGTTAGGCGATTTTTCTCATTTTACGTGTGTAGCCTATGAATAATTTTATGATATGACTTCCGATCAATTTTTTTCCGAAGCCTTTTGGGGACCCTCCGTTAGTGCTCGGGGGAGCAGCAGGTGAAGACTCAGAATTTTCACGGCATTTTTGGTCATTTACGAGGAAACTAATAGGAATTAATCAATTTTTGTCATTTTTCGTGGTGTTAACCCATAAATATTTTGGTGAAATGGCTTCCAGTCAATTTTTTTCGAAACCTTTCGGGGACTCTCCATAAATACCGGGGTAGCATCAGGTTTGGTCTCAGGTATTTTCAAGGCGTTTTTGGGCATTTACGAGGCATTTAAGAGGAATTAGATGATTTTTCTCATTTTTCGTGTGTGTTAGCCCATGAATATTTTGGTGATACGGCTCTGATCAATTTTTTCCAAAACCTTTTGGAGACCTTCCGTAAGTACCCGGAGGAGCAGCAAGTGAAGTCTCTGAATTTTTCACGGCGTTTTTGGGTATATACATGGATTTAATAGGAATTAAGCGACTTTTCTCATGTTGAGTGTGTGTTAGCCCATGAATATTTTAGTGATATCGCTTACGGTCAATTTTTTTACGAAACCTTTTGAGGACCCTTCGTAAGTATCCAGGGAGCAGCAGATGAAGTCTCGGAAATTTTCACGGCAATTTTGGGCATTTACAAGGTATTTAATAGGAATTAGACGAGTTTTCTCATTTTTCGTTTGTTTTAGCCTATGAATATTATTGTGATATGACTTTCGTTCAATTTGTTCCGAAACTTTTTGGGGACCCTCCATAAGTACCCGGAGGAGCAGCATGTGAAGTCTCGGAAATTTTCACGGCATTTTTTGGACATTTATGAGGCATTTAACAAGAATTAGGCGATTTTTCTCATTTTTCGCGTGTGTTAGTCCATGAATATTTTGGTGATATGGCTTTCGGTCGATATTTTTCCGAAGCCTTTTGGAATCTCTCTATAAGTACCCGACGGAATAGCAAGTGAAGTCTCGTGAATTTTCACATCATTTTTGGACATTTACGAGGCATTTAATAGGAATTAGTCGAATTTTCCCAATTTTCGTGTGTGTTAGCTAATGAATATTTTTATGGTATGGCTTCCGGTTAATTTTTTTCGAAACCTTTTTGGGATCCTCCTTAAGTACCCGAGGGAGCAGCAGGCAAAACCTCAGAAATTTCACGACGTTTTTGGCATTTACGAGGCATTTAATAGGAATTAGTCGATTTTACTCATTTTTCGTGTGTGTTAGCCCATGAATATTTTTTTGATATAGCTTTCGACCAATTTTTTTTTGATACTTTTTGGGGACCCTCCTAAGTACTTAGGAGAGCATCAGGTGAAGTCTAGGAAATTTTCACGGCGTTTTTGGGCATTTACGAGGCATTTAATAGGAATTAGTCGATTTTTTTTCATTTTTCGTGTGTTTAGCTCATGAATATGTTGGTGATATGACTTTCGGTCAATTTTTTTCTGAAATCTTTTGGGGACCCTCTGTAAGTACCCGGGGGAGCAGTAGGTGAAGCCTTAGGAATTTTTTTGGGGTTTTTAGAAATTTATGAGGCATTTAATAGGAATTAGATAATTTTTCTCATTTTTCGTGTGTGTTTACCCATGAATATTTTGGAGATATGAATTCCGGTCAATTATTTTTTGAAACCTTTTTGAGACCCTTCGTATGTACCAAGGGGAGCAGCTGGTGTAGACTCGGGAATTTTCATGGTTTTTTTGTGCATTTACGAGACATTTAATAGGAATTAGGCGATTTTTCTCATTTTTCGTGTGTGTTAGCCCAAGAATATTTTGGTGCTATGGCTTCCGGTCAATTTTTTTTTCGAAACCTTTTGGGAACCCTTTGTAAGTACCCGAGGGAGTAGCAGGTGATGTCTCGAGAATTTTCATGGTGTTTTTTTTGCATATACGAGGCATTTAATAGGAATTAGGCGATTTTCTCATTTTTCGTGTGTGTTAGCCCATGAATATTTTGGTGATATGACTTCCGGTCAATTTTTTTCGAAGCCTTTTGGGGACCCTTCATAAGTACCCGAGGGAGCAGCATGCGAAGCCTCAAGAATTTTCACGGCGTTTTGGGGCATTTACGAGGCATTTAATACGAATTAGACGATTTTTCTCATTTTTCGTGTGTTTTAGCCCATGAATATTTTGGTGATATGGCTTCCGGTCAATTTTTTTCTGAAACCTTTTGGGGACCCACCTTAAGTACCCGGGGGAGCAGCAGGTGAATCATATATGAACCCATGTATGATTTATGACTTCTAAAAGCTATGGTTTTATGATGAATTATGAATTATCAAAAGATGAGTTTTATGAAAGTATGCATGTTCAATTATGAAAATTATGATGATTTATGATTTGCTTTGAGATTGAAGCATGAATGATGTTGTTGTTGAGTTGTGAAAGGGTTTCTCCCATATTACTGTCACGACCCAAGCCTAGGGCCTAGATGTGACCGGCGAATGGGGAACCCGAAGGAACCCCAAACAAGCCTCATAGCGTATCATTACACATCCTTGGTCGCGGAAGCAATTAAATGACCATAAGCGATAAGAATAGTCAAGGGGAAATCGGGACTAAGGGAGCAAGAAGAAAAAAAGAAATGATACATAAATACCATAGATGAGTCAAGCTCAAGCATAAAACACAACTTGTCCAACACCACCTCTAAACATGAGTACTTAGCGGGGGCCAAGACAAACTACCGGGCTCACCCTCATAGTCAAAACATAACTAGAAAGGAAAAGTTTTATACATAGCAAAAGATCATGAGCAACGTCCCGAAATGGAGGACTCACCAATAACCACTATAGAAAATCGTACTAGCCACGCGGAGGAGGATGGTCAAGCGGTGCTCCGGTCCCTACATGGTGACATCATGTAGGCATAGAGTATGCGTTAGTACATTTGAATGTACTAAGTATATGGGATGCAATGCAATGCTACATTAGATGGACATCATAGGAAAATGCGTAATCATACCCGATAAATAGCATATTAATGAAATGATATGTATAATGATGCTTACATAAAAATCATATTTAATGGGACGTAGTACATGTGTGGCGAGTGACCATCAATATAGTATTTCCAAGGCCTACCACCCCCTTGGAGAGGCGAAAGAGGTACAAACCCCTCAATATGGTTACACGGGCCTACCACCCCCCGTGCTAGGGACCAAGGTACAAACCCCTCGATATGGTTACACGGGCCTACCACCCCCCGTGCTAGGGACCAAGGTACCAACCCCTCGATATGGTTACACGGGCCTACCACCCCCCCGTGCCAGGGACCAAGGTACCAACCCCTCGATATGGTTATACGGGCCTACTACCCCCCGTACTAGGCAACCAAGGTTACAACCCCCGATATGGTTATTATGGGCCTACTACCCCCCGTACTAGGCATGGTCGACTCACAACACTTATTTAGAGAAAATCATATACATGTGTCCATTTCATCATCATTCAGTAATTACATAACCATCCGCTCATAGGACGTACCTTGGACCTTCCCTTTCCTAAGAATTCTATAAATGGGCATTTTATCCAAAACACAGGTGGGCAATTGTTCATGTAAATGAAATCATGTATTTCAAGAGAATACTAAGTCCAACCAATTCCAAAATCCATATAAATCAGCCCACCAACAACATACATATATATATCAACCTTCATAATTTGATCATGGAAGCATGTAAACCATAAACATCACATAAAAATTCCATTTCATGATAATATGCAAAAGGACCATAATAGGGTGTTAGTAGTAATTCCATAATTCAAGAGTTCATAATTGATCATGAGGACCCATAAACTTGAAGTAGAAATAGAGGATAAATGGTTGGACTTGTGGAAAGGAAGGTTTCCACAATCAAACCCACATACCTCAACTTTGGAGAATCCTTGATGAAGATTGGAATGGAGAATCGAAGCTTGAGATTGAGTCTTGAATCCGGAATTAGAGCTTGAGATGTTTGAATTTGGTTGAAGATCTTGGTGGAATTTTTGGAGAGGGCTTAGAGAGTGTTTTTGGAGTTAAGAAAATGACTAAGTATGGGACATATCCCCTTTTTATAAAAAAAGTCTCCAACCCGCCCAGAAAAAAAAGGCTCACTGGAATTGGAAATTCTGCACAGACAGATTTTACGAAAATGGTCATAACTCCCTCATCCTAACGCGGAATAAGGTGAAACCAAGTGCGTTGGAAAGCTAACTCAAAGAGATTTAATTTGATAGGTTGCAGCCCTTCCAGTTCCTTGTGTGCTAAGAGATATGCCCCTTTAAAGTTGACCCTCCAAATCGCAATTTTTGCGATTTTCGAATTTTGATACGGTTGCTCTAAAATTCGGGTTAGACCCATTTCCCACTCAATTTGACCCCACGAATAAGAATATGAAGTCGAATTTCCGAAATCATGCATGGATTTTGAGATATATGGAAATTACAATTATAGGTGTTTCCGAAGCACATTTTCGGGCATTTTTGGGGTCGTTTCAATATCTCCCCCTTCGGAACATTCGTCCCCGAATGTTAAAGAAACGTACATGAGAGACACAAACATGGAAATTTCAGCCCACATAAGGATGCAACAATGCACTTACACCTTATTTCGAAACCTCAACATAGTTGTAAAACCACAATGAACTTGTCAACTGAAGCATGAATGTATGCAATGACATGGGGGCTGAACTTAAGACCTGAGATTTTATAAAGGGCTTAGATCAATACCTTAGGCTCGAGTGGAGTGGAAAAGATAAGGATATCGCCTTTGCATGTCCGCTTCGGCCTCCCAAGTAGCACTTTCAACTTGTTGATTTCTCCAAAGGACTTTAATGGAAGCCCCATCTTTGTTTCTCAACCTCTTCACTTGTCTATCTAAAATCTGAACCGGAACCTCTTCATAGGTCAAATTATCTTCAACAACACCCACAACATCAAGAGACACAATGGCATTCGGATCACCCACACACTTCCTCAACATAGACACATGAAATACCCATAGCCACATGAAATACCGGATGAACCAAATCCATCTCGCTAGGCAATTCCAACTCATAAGCTACCTTGCCAATTCTCCTCATCACCTTATAAGGACCCACGTATCTTGGGCTCAACTTGCCCTTCTTACCAAAAAGAACCACACCCTTCATGGGTGTCACCTTCAAATAAACCCAATCACCAACTCGGAATTCAAGAGCCCTTCTCCTCACATCGGCATAGGACTTTTGGCGACTTTGGGCCATCTCCAACCTTTCTCTAATCATCCTAACCTGCTCAAGAGCCTCCATAACTAAGTCTGGTCCTAACAAGGCAACCTCACCAACCTCAAACCACCCAACCGGTGATCTACAACGCCTCCCATAGAGAGCCTCAAAAGGAGCCATACCGATGCTAGAATGATAGCTATTGTTATAGGCAAACTCAATCAATGGAAGATGATCATCCCAACTACCCTTAAGCTCCAATACACAAGCCCTAAGCATATTCTCAAGTGTTTGGATAGTCCTTTCGGCTTGTCCATCCGTTTGCGGGTGAAAGGCCGTAGAAAGCTTGACTCTCGTACCTAGACCCCTTTGGAAAGACTTCCAAAAGTGTGGAGTAAATTGAGTACCACGGTCCGATATGATGGATAGAGGAATCCCATGCAACCTTACCAGTCATGGAATAATATAACCTTGCATAATCTTCCGCCCCTCTGTTGTCTTTACCGGTAGAGAAATATGAGCCGACATTTTTGCATCCTATCATACGCACCAATGCCTGGCAAGCATGGGGCAAATAGCAACAAACTTTTCTAGTCTTGGGTAAACCAACTACAAAAATCCATATTAATTTCTTCCCACTCCCAAGTAGGAATCTCTATGTCTTGGGTTAGACCACCCGGCCTTTGATGTTCGGCCTTGACTTGTTGACAACTATGACAACCGGAGACGAATTTGGCAATGTCTTTCTTCATGCCTCTCCACCAATACACATCCCTCAAATCTCTATACATTTTGGTGGAACCGGGGTGGATGGAGTAGGAAGAATTATGAGCCTCCTCAAGAATTTTCTCCCTCAAACCATCAACACAAGGCACACACAACCTACCTTCGTACCCAAGGGCACCATCTCCCCCTTGGGAGAAAACTTCCACCTTGCTCTCTTTCACCAAGGCCTTCAATTCAAACAAGGAAGAATCAAGATCTTGTTTTGCTATCACCTCATCAACCAAGGAAGACCTAGCACTATCAACAACGACCACACCACCATTACCAACCTCTTCCAACCTAACCCCCAACCTAGCCAACCGATGTACCTCCCTAGCCATTTCCCTATCACCAGTATCAACATGAGCTAGGCTACCCATAGACACCCTACTCAAAGCATCCGCCGCCACATTAGCTTTACCGGGATGATAATGCACACTCATATCATAATCTTTAAGAAATTCTAGCCACCTTCTTTGTCTCAAGTTGAGATCTTTTTTTTTTTTTTCATATTGGAGGCTCTTATGATCGGTGAACACATCGACATGTACCCCATACAAATAATGACGCCAAATCTTTAAAGCAAACACCACCGCGGCTAATTCAAGATCATGCGTAGGATAGTTCTTTTCATGCACTTTGAGTTGTCTAGAAGCATAGGCTACCACCTTACCATTTTGCATTAGGACACAACCCAAGCCAACTCTAGAAGCATCACAATACACAACAAATCCCTCAAGCCCATCTGGTAGTGACAATATAGGAGCGGACACAAGTTTATCTTTCAAGGTTTGAAAACTCCTTTCGCACTCGTCGGTCCACTCAAACTTATCCTTCTTTTGTGTCAACTTAGTCATGGGAGAAGCAATAGAAGAAAACCCATTCACAAATCTCCGGTAGTACCCCGCTAAGCCCAAGAAGCTCCTAATATCCGACGGGGTCAATGGCCTAGGCCAATTTCTAATCACATCGGTCTTCTTAGGGTCTACCTTAATACCATCCCCCGACACCACATGACCTAGGAAGGCAACCTCCCTCAACCAAAATTCACACTTTTCATACTTGGCATACAACTTCTCCTCTCTCAATCTTTGCAACACAACCCTCAAGTGACCCATATGTTCTTCCTCGCTATGCGAATAGATTAAAATATCATCAATGAAAACCACAACAAAGGAATCAAGGTAGGGTTTAAAGACCCTATTCATTAGGTCCATGAAGGTAGCCGGTGCATTTGTCAACCCAAAGGACATGACCACAAATTCATAATGTCCATACCTAGTCCGGAAGGCTGTCTTGGGAATGTCACCCTCCCTCACCTTCACCTGATGATACCCAGACCGAAGATCAATCTTAGAGAAGTGGCTAGCCCCTTGCAATTGGTCGAACAAGTCATCAATCCTAGGAAGAGGATATTTATTCTTGACGGTGACCCTATTGAGTTGCCGCTAATCAATACACATCCTAAAGGACCCATCTTTCTTCTTCACAAACAACACCGGTGCACCCCATGGTGATTGGCTAGGCCTAATAAAACCCTTCTCCAACAAGTCCCTCAATTGTTCTTTCAACTCCTTTAACTCCGCCGGGGCAATACGGTAAGGGGGAATAGAAATGGGTTGAGTATCGGGGAGGAGGTCTACGCCAAAATCTATTTCCCTTTTGGGAGGAACATCGGGAAGGTCATTAGGAAAGACATCAAGGAATTCATTTACGACCGGAACCGACTCTATAAGAAGGGTTTTGGACTCCACATCCCTAACCCTCACGAGGTGATAGAGACACCCCTTAGAGATCAACTTACGGGCTTTAATGCAAGAGATGAATCTACCATTGACTACCACATTTTGGCTTTCCCACTCAAGAATGGATTCACTTGGGAATTGGAACTTGACCCTACGGGTTCTACAATCAATAGAAGCATAGTATGCATGCAACCAATCCATCCCAAGAACAACATCAAAATCGACCATGTTCAATTCAACAAGATCACAAGGCAATATTTTATGCAAGATGCAAATAGGACAATTTCTATAGACCTTCCTAGCAACAATATATGCAACAAATAGGAGTAGACACCTTATATGACTCACGCAACGAGTCGGGCTCGTCTTCCTCTTGTATTAGACATGATCTTGCATAGCAAAGAACAACCGTTAGGGAAGAATCTTAATTCAACTCTACAGCACGACTTAGAACATAGAGAAGGGAAACATTTCCTAAAACGTCTCATAGCCTCCTACTCATAGTTGTGGTGCACAACACAACCATGAATCGGACTCAAATCAACGCGGTGTGTTGGACTCCGAGGATCATTCAACCTAGGGCTCTGATACCAAGTTTGTCACGACCCCAGCCTAGGGCCTAGATGTGACCGGCGAATGGGGAACCCGAAGGAACCCCAAACAAGCCTCATAGCGTATCATTACACATCCTTGGTCGCGGGAGCAATTAAATGACCATAAGCGATAAGCATAGTCAAGGGGAAATCGGGACTAAGGGAGCAAGAAGAAAAAAAAAATGATACATAAATACCATAGATGAGTCAAGCTCAAGCATAAAACACAACTTGTCCAACACCACCTCTAAACATGAGTACTTAGCGGGGGCAAAGACAAACTACCGGTACCCTCATAGTCAAGAACATAACTAGAAAGGAAAGTTTTTATAGCATAACAATAAGAATCATGACAACGTCTCCGAAATGGAGGACCACCAATAACCACATATAAAAATCGTACTCCACGCGCGGAGGAGGAGGTCAAAGGCGGTGCTCCGGTCCTACATGGTGACCATCATGTAGGCATAGAGTATGCGTTAGTACATTTGAATGTACTAAGTAATAGGGATGCAATGCAAGCTACATTAAGAGCGACATCATGAGGAAAAATGCGTAATCTACCCAATAGATATGCATATTAGATAAAATAGATGTATATATGATGCTTACATAAAAA
>JAGDQO010002048.1:0-27867 GCA_018342035.1 Solanum appendiculatum | reverse complement strand
CGGGGAGGAGGTCTATGCCAAAATCTATTTCTCTTTCGGGAGGAACACCGGGAAGGTCATTAGGAAAGGCATCAAGGAATTCATTTACGACCGGAACCGACTCTATAAGAAGGGTTTTGGACTCCACATCCCTAAACCTCACAAGGTGATAGAGACACCCCTTAGAGATCAACTTACGGGCTTTAATGCAAGAGATGAATCTACCCTTGACTACCACATTTTGGCTTTCCCCAACTCAAGAATTGGGTTCCACTGTGGGGAATTGGAACTTGGACCCTACGGGTTCATACAGAACAATAGAACATTGTATGCATGCAACCATCCCATCCCAAGAAACAACATCAAAATCGACCATGTTCAATTCAACAAGATCACAAGGCAATATTTTATGCAAGATGCAAATAGGACAATTTCTATAGGCCTTCCTAGCAACAACATATGCACCAATAGGAGTAGACACCTTATATGACTCACGCAACAAGTCGGGCTCATCTTCCTCTTGTATTAGACATGATCTAGCATAGCAAAGAACAACCGTTAGGGAAGAACTTAATTCAACTCTACAGCACGACTTAGAACATGGAGAAGGGAAACATTTCTTAAAACGTCTCATAGCCTCCTACTCATAGTTGTGGTGCACAACACAACCATGAATCGGACTCTAATCAACGCGGTGTGTTGGACTCCGAGGATCATTCAACCTAGTGCTCTGATACCAAGTTGTCACGACCCAAGCCTAGGGCCTAGGTGTGACCGGCGAATGGGGAACCCGAAGGAACCCCAAACAAGCCTCCTAGTGTATCATTACACATTCTTGGTCGCGGAAGCAATTAAATGACCATAAGCAAGAAAAAAAAAATGATACATAAATACCATAGATGAGTCAAGCTCAAGCATAATACACAACTTGTCCAATACCACCTCTAAACATGAGTACTTAGCGGGGGCCAAGACAAACTACCGGGCTCACCCTCATAGTCAAAACATAACTAAAAAGGAAAAGTTTTATACATAACAAAAGATCATGAGCAACGTCCCCGAAATGGAGGACTCACCAATAACCACTATAGAAAATCGTACTAGCCACGCGGAGGAGGATGGTCAAGCGGTGCTCCGGTCCCTACATGGTGACATCATGTAGGCATAGAGTATGCGTTAGTACATTTGAATGTACTAAGTATATGGGATGCAATGCAATGCTACATTAGATGGACATCATAGGAAAAAATGCGTAATCATACCCAATAGATAGCATATTAATGAAATGATATGTATAATGATGCTTACATAAAAATCATATTTAGTGGGACGTAGTACATGTGTGGCGAGTGACCATCAATATAGTATTTCCAAGGCCTACCACCCCCTTGGAGAGGCGAAAGAGGTACAAACCCCTCAATATGGTTACACGGGCCTACCACCCCCCGTGCTAGGGACCAAGGTACAAACCCCTCGATATGGTTACACGGGCCTACCACCCCCCGTGCTAGGGACCAAGGTACAAACCCCTCGATATGGTTACACGGGCCTACCACCCCCCGTGCTAGGGACCAAGGTACCAACCCCTCGATATGGTTATACGGGCCTACTACCCCCCGTACTAGGACCAAGGTACAAACCCCTCGATATGGTTACACGGGCCTACCACCCCCCGTGCTAGGGACCAAGGTACCAACCCCTCGATATGGTTATACGGGCCTACTACCCCCCGTACTAGGCAACCAAGGTACAAACCCCTCGATATGGTTATACGGGCCTACTACCCCCCCGTACTAGGCATGGTCGACTCACAACACTTATTTAGAGAAAATCATATACATGTGTCCATTTCATCATCATTTCAGTAATTACATAACCATCCGTCTCATAGGACGTACCTTGGACCTTCCCTTTCCTAAGAATTCTATAAATGGGCATTTTATCAAACACAAGGTGGGCAATTGTTCATGTAAATGAAATCATGTATTTCAAGAATACTAAGTCCAACCAATTCCAAAATCCATATAAATCAGCCCACCAACAACATACATATATATATCAACCTTCATAATTTGATCATGGAAGCATGTAAACCATAAACATCACATAAAAATTCCATTTCATGATAATTATGCAAAAAGGACCATAATAGGGTGTGTAGTAGTAATTCCATAATTCAAGAGTTCATAATTGATCATGAAGACCCATAAATTTGAAGTAGAAATAGAGGATAAATGGTTGGACTTGTGGAAAGGAAGGTTTCCACAATCAAACCCACATACCTCAACTTTGGAGAATCCTTGATGAAGATTGGAATGGAGAATCGAAACTTGAGATTGAGTCTTGAATCCGGAATTAGAGCTTGAGATGTTTGAATTTGGTTGAAGATCTTGGTTGAATTTTTGGAGAGGGCTTAGAGAGTGTTTTTGGAGTTTAGAAAATGACTAAGTATGGGACATGTCCCCTTTTTATAAAAATTTCCTCCAACCCGCCTAGAAAAACTGCTCACTGGAATTGGAAATTCTGCACAGACAGGTTTTACGAAAATGGTCATAACTCCCTCATCCTAACGCGGAATAAGGTGAAACCAAGTGCGTTGGAAAGCTAACTCAAAGAGCTTTAATTTGATAGGTTGCAGCCCTTCCAGTTCCTTGTGTGCTAAGAGATATGCCCCTTTAAAGTTGACCCTCCAAATCGCAATTTTTGCGATTTTCGAATTTTGATACGGTTGCTCTAAAATTCGGGTTAGACCCATTTCCCACTCAATTTGACCCCACGAATAAGAATATGAAGTCGAATTTCCGAAATCATGCACGGATTTTGAGATATATGGAAATTACAATTGTAGGTGTTTCCGAAGCACATTTTCGGGCATTTGGATCGTTTCATGTATGTTGCACGAGAAAGAGCTTCCCAAAAAGTTTTTGATAGAGGCAGCCAATACTGTTGTATTTTTGTTGAATAGGCTGCCTACAAAGGTAGTGAATGGTCAAATGCCTTTTGAAGCTTGGCATGGGTACAAACCTTTACTAAAGAATCTCAAGATTTTTGGTTGCATATGTTTTTCTCACATACCTCAGCCGAAAGGGATAACTTGACAAGAAGGTAGAACCTGGAATTTTCATTGGCTATAGCTTGTAGTCAAAATCTTACAGAATTTTCCAACCACAAGCTGGAAAATTTTTGGTAAGCAGAGATGTGGAATTTGTAGAACAAAAGCGATGGGATTGGGATGGAGAAAAAAAAGAAAGAGAAGCTAATGAGTTGCACAATTTTGAGGAACGAGTTGATCATCCTCCCGTTCGAGGAACCATATCACTTCAGATATCTATCAAAGATGCAATGTAGCCGTATTTGAACCTGTTGAATATGCAGAAGCTGAAAAAGACAAGAAATGGATAGTTGCAATGCAGGAGGAGCTAACCATGATCAAGAAAAATGACACATGGAAGCTGGTAGAAAGGCCTTTAGATAGAAAGGTTATTGGTGTTAAATGGGTTTACAGAACTAAGCTAAATACAGATGGTTCGGTGATAAACACAAAGCTAGGCTTGTGGTGAAGGGTTATGCTTGGATTTTCGGTGTAGATTTTTCTGAAACATTTGCACCCGTCACAAAACTTGACACAATCAGGCTTCTTTTGGCAATTGCAACACAAAAGGGTTGGAAAATCTACCAATTGGATGTTAAATCAGCCTTTTTGAAAGGTTTCTTGTAGGAAGAAATCTATGTTGAGCAGCCTGAAGGATTTGTTGCAGAAGGATGGGAAGACAAAGTCTACTTGTTGAAAAAGGCCCTCTATGGATTAAAACAAGCTCCAAGGGCTTGGTATAGTAGAATCGATGATCATCTTTCTGACTTAGGTTTTCAAAAAAGCCTAAGTGAATCAACTCTTCACATAAAGCATGTTAACTCTGACATTATTATAATTTCTTTGTATGTTGATGATCTTTTAGCAACAGGGAGTAATGTTGTGCTCATAGAAGATTTGAAAAAGGAGATGATGAAAGTCGTCTTTGAAATGACGGATCTCGAAAAGATGGTTTTCTTTCTTGGAATGGAGGTTAAACAAATTCAAAATCAAATATTCATTTGTCAGAAGAAGTATGCAAATGAGGAAATTTAGAATGGACAATTGCAAAAGTATGAGTACACCTTTGAATCTAAAGGAGATGCTAATGAAGGACGATCGATGGTACTGAACGAGTACAAGAAGGAAGCTACATAAGCTTGATAGGATGTTTGATGTATCTTACAGCAACAAGGCCAGATATATTGTATGTTGTAAGTGTACTATCCCGATTCTTGAATTCTCCTAGTGAATTGCATATGCAAGCCACAAAAAGAGTACTCAAATATGCCAAAGGCACAATGGACTATGGAGTCAAATTTAGCAAGTGCCGGGATTTCAAACTTCAAGGATTTTCTGACAGTGATTGGGGTGGTTCTGCTGAAGATATGAAAAGTACTTCAGGCTACTGTTTTATTTTTGGCGCTGGATGTTTTTCTTGGTGTTCGAAAAAACAAGAGATTGTTGCTCAATCAACTGCAGAGGTAGAATTCATTGCTGCTACAGCTGCGGTCAATCAGGCTTTATGGACTAAAAAAATCTTTTGTGATCTTGGGTTGGAGATGAAGGAAAGCACTGAGATAATTGTGAACAACCAAGCTGCCATTGCTATTTCTCACAATCCAGTTTTTCATAGAAAGACCAAGCATTTCAATGTGAAACTATATTTTCTTAGAGAAGTGCAAAAGGATGTTTTCGTGAATCTGGTATATTGCAGAACGGAAGAGCAGCTGGCTGATATTTTTACAAAAACTCTTCCGGCAAGCAAATTTGAGTTCTTGAGAAAGGAACTTGGAATTTGCAACTCTTGATTCAAGGAGGAGTGTTGAAATCAGCCTCATGAGTTGTTAATCGATGTTGAGTTGGCATGATGACATGACTGCTGATGTGTTTTCTGTTTTTAGAAGATAGAATTTTTCTGTTTTAGTTTTCAGTCTTGAGTTTCCTAGTTTTTAGGGCATGTAGTTGTTGGTAGACTTAGTTCCTAGTTATTAGGAAGATTCTGTTTTTCAATTACTGCATTATTTACTGTAGATTGTTAGGATTTCCTTCTATTTAAATATCTCTTCTTTCAGCTTAATAATAGTACACTCTTTTTTTCTTCTTCTATCGTATGTTTTCCTTATCTCTAAACACCAACAAATTTCACTAACTTGCAGCATAATTCCTTGTCTGGTGTATCGATAAATTCCAACTCCCAGAAAGACATGATAAATATAATACAGCCTGGATCCAATTTGGATTTGGGACAGGGTAATTCTTTGAACTCACTGCAACACGTGTCTACTGGCTCTTTGCAACAGAATCTTGTTAATCGTCGTCAACAAGTTAACATAAGCTCATTAAGTTCACAAAGTGGAACTAACCCAATGCAGGCAAACCTCGGTTTTGTTGACGCCCAATTTTGACCTTATGCAATTCGAGTTAATTATCGAACTTCTTCAATTTCAAACAATTTGAAATAATCGTCTTTGAAAAATCCTAAAAATATTTTAAAATCTTTCTCTAATTAGTTCTGTTAGTTTTTTAGAAATAATTATATAATTTTATGTATTGATTTATATATAATTTTCATCCTTTACATAAATATTTAATAAATAGCCTAATACAGTGTTTAGTATAAATACATATTTATTTGCTTTAAATAAGCAACTTTTATAATTATGTATAATTAGTTCTCTATCTTAAATAATTGGCTTATGTATTGGTAATTATTTTATCTTGTTTAGATTAAGAAGCTCTAATAATTAATCGATAATTAGTCGTCTTATTTCAATTCCAACCAAATTTAGCTAATTGATTCGATTGGCTAAATTTCTAATGCAATGGGCCACTCAATTCGACTAAATTTGCAATCCTTTGGCCATATTTTAAATTCCTAAACTAGACTCACCTATTTTTAGGGCTGGGCATAAATACCGAAAAACTGAAACACCGAACCGAATCGAATTTTTTCGGTTTTCGGTATATATTTTCATATTTTCGGTAATTCGATTTGGTGTTCGGTATGTATTTTTGTATTATTCGGTATTTCGGTTTAATCGAAATATACTATATTATAAATTTATAATAATATTTAAAATTAATATTATATTAATTATTAACATTAAATAATAAATATTTTTATAATAATGTTATATTTTATTATATAATATAACATTAAATATAATATTTCTAAAGAGGTTTGCTTTTTACGTTTTAATATATTACGTCCCACTTCCAAGTTCCCACTTTCCAGTCCACAGGCGAGTCGGCGACCAGTAGACAGCAGCGGCGACCGGCGACCAGAACTCCAGCAGCAGACGACCGACGTCCGGCGGCGGCGACCAGTCTTTATCCAAGTATTTTTGATTTTTTTTTTATTTCTTCTTCTGTTTTTTTTTTCTTTCTGATTTTAGCTTTAGTTACTAAATAACAAATATTTCATATTTGAAATTTGATAAATAGTAAAGCACCAAATTTTTTTTATCACTTTATATTTAATAGAGTAATAACTTTAACACTTTAATGACCACTTATTTTCAGTCCATTAAGCTGAAAAATAAAAAAAAATTCTAAAGTTTTAAATTTTAGAAAGCCCACTAAGCAGGCTCATAACAAAAAACCGAACTAACAAATACCGAATCGAAATATTAAAACCGAACTGAAATATTAAAAATCGAACCGAATCGAATTATTTCGATTCAGTATTTAGTACAACAAATACAAGTACCGAAAACCGAAAAAACTGAAAAAAAATCGAAACCGAACCGAATTACCGAATGTCCAGCCCTACCTATTTTACACACATATATACATCTCAATAGGAATATGTTTTCTTTCTCTTTCCCTCTCCCCAACCCCAACACACGCTCCTTGTCTCTCTTCTCCCTCATCTCCCTCATCTCCCTCACCTTAAACTCTGCTGGATTTGGCACAAAAACCGGTGGATAAAAGGCTATTCCCTCACCCCCAACGTCCCTTTTCCCTTTTTCTGATTATCTCAGAGCTGCACCAAGTCACCTCTCCACTGATGGCCTTGGAAAAGGGAGAGAAACTTGAAAAAACCATGGGGTTCAAACTTTGTTCGATGGATTCCGCCATCAATGGCCTCCAAAATGTCTCTATCTCTTCAAATCACTTTAAAAGGGTAACTCTCTATCCCTTTTTTTTCTTCTTTTCATCATTACTCTATCCCTATTCTCACCTACAATTTGTCCTCTCAAAGGATTTCGAAATTTTTCAATTTTTCTATCAGATTTCCCCCCAAAAACGCCCCAATCTTCCCTATAAATAGCCCCCTCTCTTCATTGATTTAGGACAGCTTTCTGCACCCTCTGAAGAGCAAGTTTTTCACTCTCAAAGAACATAAGGTTCTATATTAATAGATACACAAGAGATAGCATCCAGAAAGAGAGGAAAAAAATATCTAAAGGCTAAAAGTGTTGTGTCTATTCTCTGCTTTCTTGAATAAAACTTGGATTGGATGAAGTTTCTTCGAAGTTAAGCTTGTTGTCTCAGTTCGCTGTCCGAAAAAAGGTAAACCTTTTTCATCTTCTTCGTTTTTAGATCTCGGCTTGATTCTCTTGCTATCATAAGTTGTGTTCTAATTAGAATGGTATTACTTCTGATTTATGTATATATCTGAGCTGGATTTAAGCACATATCTTCGTGTTTCTTCAATACTCAATCTTTGAAAGGTTGGATTTTATATGTAACGACCATGCTCTGCCGTTCTAGATTTTTGTCTAGCTTACCTCTTCGATTTGATTTATTAAGTGTGTGAGGTTGGTAAAAACATGTCTTTAAATTATGGTGTCATGAATTAGGAGAATAGGTTATTAGATTGAATAAGTTTCGTTCTATTCACTTATTAGTTTTTCTGATTTGTTCCCCTGCCTCTTTTGAACTTTTTAACGAATAAAAAAAAACACGAGGGATAATATTGGCCTAGAAAAATCATGGAATGAACCAGATTGCATGCTGCTTTTTCTTTAAAATGATTTTGGATTAGAAAATGGTATTAGGCATTATCATGTTATCTGTTTATTTGTTTAGTTTGATAGAGTAACTTTTTTAGTAGTTATAGTCTTGGATCTTAGCTTCTTTTGCTCTTCTAATCTGACATGGATCCAATGTATGTACGTATATATTTCCTCCCTGCTGCATAATCTTCCCTTTTAGTAATTAAGTTCTTTTTATTTGTATTTATTCTTTTCTGGAATCTGGGAAACATAAAAAGGGTTTCACTAGCACTAGCTCCATGTTTTTTTATCTTAAGAACTAGTTTATGTATACGTGTATAAAATTATATAAACCATGTCTCTTTTTCAACGTTGGTGTATTCATGTGCTCTAGTTTTGGCCTAAGCTTGTCAAAGTAACCCCTCTATGCTCGTCTAAGATTGGTATACCTACTGCTTAACAAACTCACTATGCCGTCTATGATTTATTTATCTTGAGCTCTGGTTGTGTTTGTTTTAGCCTATGGCGTTTTGAGGTTTTTCCTTTCTTTGCTTACTTCTCTGTTCAACATGGCATTAACTTATACAGTTGTGAACCTAAAGTGAACTAAATCTAGCTTCATGGAATTGATTAAATTCTCAGCCTGCTTAGTTCAAGTATTTTTTTCACACTTGATTTGAGATTGCGAGTCCATTTATTGTTGTTGCCTGCTTAATGTAATATTGATTTTGCGCAAGTTTGTCAGGGCCTCCTTAAAACCTTGTATACCATTTTTCTCCATCTAGAGTCAAGCATGAGCCATACTTTTCACCAGTAGCGTGCCTTAAGATTATAACTATTTTCGAACCCTATGTTTGTCAAAGTTTCGGTTTATCTATTCTCTGCTCATCTTGATGAATGTCTTCTCGTTTTAAGCTCCTTTGTTGTCCATTGGATCAAGTATTACCTCAAGTTCGTTTACCTTTTAAATATTACATCTCTTTGTCGTTGTTTCTCTTGTCAAGCATGCGGAAGAGTTTGAAAATGTTCTTTTTATCTTGTTCAAAGTTTTGGGGCTGATTAGTGGTTAGTCTCTTAGATCAGTTATTTGTTCACTGTTGTAGCTTTTCTTTTTCATACGTTACAGTAAACTATTTATATATCCAAATTAGCAATACTGTCACTTGTTTGATTTAGAATTCTGATCTTTTATCTCAAATCTGAAAGCCAAGTTTGTTGTCCTAGTTTAAGTCATGTATGAATAACTTCTATTATTTTTCTCTTGTCATGCCAGTCATGGTAATGGCTTTCAATCACATAATGAACTTATTTCTTCATTTGCTAAATTGGAGGAATAATCTAAGCTTACTAGTTGCATGAAATAGATGGGTTTAAAGGATATGTATGCTTCAATTAGGTTTTGAATTCACTTTTAAAATTCTTCCTGGATCTCTTTTGATAAATGGACAATTCCAGTGCTTTTTCTTAATTGATAACTTTTCATCACTTTAAAATAGCTAGGCTTAAACTCTTTTGTTTGCTCCTTACATTTGATTAATACTAGCTTAATTGGCAATTTGTTGCTACCAGTTTGCATCGTAAGTCACTGTAATAGGAAGCTCAATCACGATCTCACTCACATTATAATCAATTCCACCGACCAGTGTTCATTTTTTGATGCCTTGTTGTAGTAGTATTGAATGGTTCAATTAATATCTCTATCCATGTGTTGCTACTGTATGTGTTAAGAATTGATAAGCTCACATTTGAACTGCTGCAAGATACATATTGTTTGTCAAAAATGACATCATCCCCTCACTTATGCTAATTCCATTCCTTACTCTCTTTACATGTGATATTGGCGGAGTTTAATTTGGACTCATTTTCCCTCTTGCATCTCAAGTTGGTTCAAAACCCAACAATTCCTTTTTCATCGAGTCAGTCTCATCACTCATCTGAAGGCAAATATAGCGATTGAAAGCTAATATACTGGTGAAAGGAACATATACAATGGATATTACAAAGCAAATGGGCCAAAACCCATTAGTTCCAGCAAACTCGAAAATGGGCCAATAGCCTACCCTTTTGCACATCAACGAATTTAGGCTAAAATGGCCCAAATTCAATTTCTCCTTTAATCTTAAATTAATTGTGATTGTTTATTGTTTATTTTTTATTAACTTTAACTTTAGAATTGTTAATTAACTTAGTCGAATTTCCCAAAAGATGAATTATATTCGTGTAGGGTTTATTTTAATAAAATTTCTTTTTTTTATCAACTCTTGTGTTCTTTATTTACTTAATCAAATGTTTTTGGTCAAAATTTTCACTTATCCTTTAAATAATTTAAGATAGTTTTTTGCCTTAATTGACCAAATTGATTTAAGGTACTATCTTTTAAAGTGATTCAAATAAATTCTTGCGTAGTCTATTTTTAAAGTTTTGATCTTAAATCTATTTTTTTTTAAAAAAAAGTCTTAATCTTAATCTCTCCTTTTAAAACAGGTTTTAATCACTTTTCATTTATTTCAAATGTTTAAAGTTAAGTATCCCTTTTTATTAAAAAAAATATTCATTACTTAATTAATTTCTCAAAGAGTTAATCAAATATCTTTCAAATCGTTGAATAACTGCACGTTAGCGACTACTTTAAGTGATAAAATACTTTGTTAAAGTAGAAATAAGAACCTCTTACCCATTTTCTCTAAAATTTTAAAGACTTAATCTGTTAGTATATTTTTAAATAAAGTTTTCTTAATTTCTTTAAAAAATAAGTGACGACTCCTTTTTTAAGTATTTTTCCTTAATTATTTTATACTTAGAACATTTCAGAAGGTGGTTTTTCTAAAGATAGTAAAATTGCGACAAAACAGATTCCTATAGCAAAATTCAAGCGTCCTATGTCGCAGAGACAGCAAACGTTGCAGAACTAGCGGTAGATGCAGCAGTTACTTTTGCCAAGACAGCAGTTAATGAAACTGCAGCAAATTGAAATGAGAACAGGAATTTTACAGCAACATCACTTAATGCAACAACAATCAGTTGGCCAGCATGTTGGATATCATCGTCCACCAATGAATTCAGGAATATCTTCACCTCAACTCTATCAGGCACTATCTCCTCAGGTTACCCAACATCCTTCTCCACAAATTGACCAACAAAATATGTTGGCATCTCTTTCCAAAGCTGGGACACCTCTCCAATCTGCAAGCTCACTATTTGTTGTCCTATCTCCTTCAACTCCCTTGACTCCATCTCCAATGACGGGGGATTCTGAAAAAGTTAGTGCTGGCCTTGCATCACATTCCTATGCTGAAAATATAATGCATCAGCCAGCTACACTACCGATGGAGTTTGACTACACCTCAACTGTGGAGGGTATAGAGATCTCACCAAGTAAGCTAACCTAACCCTTCAACCCCTATTAATATATAATAATGAAAATAATGGTGCAATTACTATTGCCACAAGTAATTTGCATGATATTAGCTAATGAAACGGTTGTTTAGTGTACGTGCCTTGCACGTGTGTCTACCTTATATTTATACCCGAAGTTTTGTTGAAAGGAAAAGTTAATAGTTGTAATATATTAAAAAATAAAAAGTAAGCTCCTAGGATTGTAAGAGAAGGATGAAGCCCCCAAGGCAGGTAAGAGTGAATTTGTGACGTGCGGGTTAGTATATTTTTGACTTTATGGAATATTATGTATAACCAAATACCTAGTCAATCTCTACCGTAGTTTTAAATGGGAAACTTAAACTTTCTTAGACAAGTACCTTTAGATGGCTACTAAAATGTATTAATATACCTTAAAATATCTAACACTCCCAAAATTTGCATGAAATCTTAATGTTGTAAGCAGTTAGGTTCTTTAATTGTGCTATTCTCAATTTTGTTTTATTTGTACCATCTTTAGATTCTTCAGTTCAGGCGGGAAATTCAAATGGAGCTGATTGGCAGGAAGAGGGTTTACCAAAAAGTATTGTTTGCACTGTTATACTTTTATTGTTTTTTTTTTTTTAAAAAAAATATATATATATATAGGCTCTTCCCCTCTAACCTTCTCTACCTACTTCCACGATTTGGTGTACTATCTAGGAATAAGTTAAAATACTTTTGAGTTATCCAAGAATAAACATATAGCAGTAACATGCTTTGTATACTCCATTCCGTCATTTTTTACTTGTGAAGCCAACTACATTGTTATTATTTCCCTCGTTTTGCTTCATTGATGATAAGGGTGTAAAGTGGGAAAAAATTATAATGCCATTAAACCATATTATATCTTCCAAACTAACTGTAAAAATGTATATCCTTCTGGTTGGGCTGGGAAGTTGAAACATAGTGTGATAGTTTTTTATTATTTTTTGGTGGAAGGTTATATGTGTTCATTTTTTGTTTTTTACTATGTTATTCATTTCTTTATGCCTTTTCTGAAGTTCCCCTCCCTTTTTTCTTGGCTGTGAGGGGTACTTAAAGCATGACAATTAAAAAATTTCATAGGGCAAGAAATTGATTTCTTTATGATTTTTAGCATGACTCTCTTCCTCAGCATCCTCAACATGAGAATTAAAAAACTCAAGATTTTCAAGATGACGCTGGAACACATTGTGCTTTTCTTGCGGCTTAACAAGTGTGAGATTCAACTTTCTCACAAGGAGAAACTGTTTTCGCTTGAAAAGCACATAAGTTTCTTTCTTAGTGACAAAAGGCTGCACAAGCCTACTTCTTCTCCATTGCAGGGGCAACTTCCTCAGCCTTCCATCCATACAAGTCATGCAGTCTGACTTTGTTTGAATAATTCATTTGTTTTTCACCTTGTTGAAGTTGTTTTCCTATATCAAACTTTGTTATGTTGTAATTTGAAATTAAGTAGAGTATTGTGTTTTTTTATTGTTTTTTTTTGGGCGGGGTGGGGGGGGGGGTTGATAACTTTGGGACTTGTGATTATTCTCCCAATATAAATCTCTTGAGTTATGAATGATCTCTCGTGTTACTTTTACTTTGTTCTAAGATATCATGTGTTTAAATAGGAAGGTATGAAGGTCATATATTATGATAGAAGGTTAGTAGGGAGTCAAGTGTTGTTATACTTCTAATAGTATGATTTAGGTATTGCGTAGTTTTTTTTCTCCAATGTATATTATAATATATTTGTTGCCACAATTATATTTTACATTGCTACTTTGTGCTCTCTTATTCTTTCTTACATTCCTGTGTTGGTTACATTTCTTTTGGGCCGAGGGTCTATCTGAAACAACCTCTCTACCCTGCAAAGGTAGAGATAAGGTCTGCATATATTTGTTTTTGATCTCATTGGTTTGTTGAAGTTTGCTTTTAGTTATTGCAGTAACTTTTAGTAAAATAAGTTGTTTAGTTTAAGATGAATTTGAATTTGGAATTTTAGTTAGGCGGTTTGAATTGTTGAGATATTTTAGGTTGTTTTAAATTTCAAATTATGCAGATTATGTGTTTTATGTTGGTTATTTAAAGCCCCTCAATGCTTAATAAAATCATTGAAAGCTACTGATAGCTATTTCAATCCATTGAGAGACATTTTCAATTCTTTTGTGTTGTCCCATTTAAAAAAAACACCAACAGTGGTATCAGGGCTTCATTGATCTTACGGGATCTGTGAAATCTTTCAAAGAACTACCATACCATTTTAACTCGTAAGGGCTATTCTTTTAACTCATAAGGGCTACCCTTTTAACCCGTAAGGGCTATCCATTTTCAACCCGTGCTTTTTTCAACGCACAAACTTTTCAAACCAAGTTTAAACCAAAAATAATGGCAAGCAACAATGTCTCTTTGAATGCTCCAAAACTTTTCACAGATGAAAACTATCAAATTTGGTCTGTGAGAATAAAACCATATTTTGAAACCTATGTGATATGTGATGTTGTGTAGGAAGAAAAATCTTTACAACAATATTTTGCAAATCCTACGTAAGTTTAGATTAAAGCACTTTAAAAAAAACTTAAGCTATTTTTGAAGCACAAAATCAAAAGAAGAAAAAGAAAAAAGAAGAAATTTTGCAAATTAAAAAACAATGAAAAAAATCCAGCTTCAACTGCCAAAGCAGAATTGAGGAGGAGCATTTTTTCAATTGTAATAACTAAAGCAAAGGAGTATTGAAGTTTGCTTTTAGTTATTGTAGTAACTTTTTTGTAAAATAAGTTGTTTAGTTTAAGATGAATTTGAATTTTGAATTTTAGTTAGGCTGTTTGAATTGTTGTGATATTTTAGGTTGCTTTAAATTTCAAATTATGCATATTATGTGTTCTATGTTGGTTATTTAAAGCTCCTCAATGCTTAATAAAATCATTGAAAGCTACTAATAGCTATTTCAATCCATTGAGAGACATTTTCAATCCTTTTGTGCTGCCCCATTTTAAAAAAAACACCAACAGTTTTGTTCTAAAATTTTCCTTGTGTAAAGCTAATGGTCTCTTGCAATTTACTCGTAAGTTACTAATTATGTCTTGCATGTTATATTCTTCACAAGCACAATATACATATGCACATCAGCCGCCTACCATGGATTTCGATGGGCAAGATATTGCTTCCGAGTTTGATAGACTGTGTTTGATTGACTAGATGGTAGTTATGTTGGACTATGTTATGTATGGAATGGTTTTGGTACTTCTGGTATTGATAGGTTGTGGGTTGTAGTTTTGATGGATTGAGTTCTGGTACTAAACTTGATGAGCGTTTAGCGCATGGAGGGGTTATGTAATGTACTCGTGAATCCATGCACCCATTTCTAGATTATTTTAAGTACTCGTGAACTCATGTATCCTTCCTTAGATTATGTAAAAAGTACCGAATTTTTTAAATTACTTAAATTTTATGCAGAAACACCTAGACAAAAATTCTAAATGTCCATCTCCAAATCTACGTTTGAATCTTTAGCAACATTTTTACGAACAAAGGTAACATTTTCCTCAAAAATTTCATGGTCTCTCATTTTAGTTTTACTTCAATTAATTTATTTCTTTGATTTGTAAAGTGTATTTTCTTAAATAATATGATGATATTTTAATCATTTTCAAATATAAACTTCGTTAATAACAATTAAAAGGTGATTTTTTATGTGATAATATTAGTTATTTTAGTTTACTTTTGAAGTCGTCGTTTTGGAAAAATTTAATAGCATTAAACTTAATGATAGTATAGTGCACCCATTTTCTTGAACTTTTGGATACACTTTTGAGTGAGTTGAGGAACTATTTAGAGAAAATTGATACTCAGTCGGAGAAGGTAAGAGGAAACATCAAGTAGTTGGTCGAGATGGTTTGATAATTGTACATAACTAAGCTATCATTTCTTTTGCCAAATTCATACCTTAACTATTTATAGTTCTCTTTGCCTTCCTAAAGTACCATTCCCTTTATATTAACACACACTTCGATACTGAATTGACAAACTATTTATTTCAATCGATAACATGCGCGTGTAGGCCAACTCAACATCAAGGTGTGTTTTAAATAAAATTTTACGATGGAGAAACCTTTTGAAAACAATTATTTGTCTTTTCTTTCAAAATTTGCACTTTTAAAATTAAGTTCTAAATTCAATATTATAGGTATATTTCTTATATGGTCATGCACCCGACATGGTTAAGAACGTGACACATCAACCATTTGTATTGAAGTAAGATTGACTGTGGACGATAGTTATACATCCGCCAATAGTCAAGATTGAAAAATTGTACAAATTAAATTCATTGATAACTCATCATCTTTGGGTAAAAGCATGGTAATAAAAAGAAGAACACTAGGGTCTTCTAATGAATGATAAAGGAATGGTAATTTGTCACCACCCAAAATCGAATGTGATGGCACTTGTCTATTCCCATCAAGACAAGTCAGCCTCAACCCAACAAAAATGAAAGAAAAGCGGAAATAAATAAAACAAGAATTGACAAAGGCGTAAAACTTATTCATTCTAACAATACCCCAAAATTTGAAAGATGAATACAAGTCTCAATGTCTTTGCTTCTCAAATAGAACAAAGCATATCAGAAAAGGAAAAAGAGGGTCCACCGAAGTGACAAACAATTATCTCTTCAAGTCTTTGACAAGCCTCGAAATCCGAAGAAGGAGATCACATAGGTTTGGGCTCGAAACCTACACAAGTGTAAAAGCAAGGAGTGAGTACCACCAACATGGTACCCAGCAAGCAACCTAATAACCTAGGCAATCTAGCTAAATTGAATACTCATTTCCATCCCAACCGAACATCCACAGGCTACAACCTGCACAAAAATCAGCCTAACCTAACAGTTTTACAATAAAAAGGTCTCAATGCTCAAGATTATAGGCCAAAAGTCACATCTCAATAGCAACAAGTTCAACTCACATGTCAAACAAAACGAACCCAAACACATCAAATAACTCAATCATATGCACCAAATAAGTCAAATGTATGCATCAAGTAGATTGATCACAAGTCAACATTGACCGTAACCATTTCCCTTAGGTACAATGTCACTAGCCAGAACCATTTCCCTTCGACTTTTATCACAACATAGCACTTGCCGGCTAACACCTCGGCATCATAGCACTTGCTGAAAAAGACCTCGGCATCATAAACCATCACATGTCTCATCACGGTATTCACAATCAATGCACTCAAGCAATATCACACCACACGAAGAGACAACGATTCATATCACACAAGTCAACTGTCATGCATTCAAGCAATTCGCAAATCAATCAAATAGGGGCCACAACAAGGCAATTCACAATTATCATTATCATCAAGAAGCCTTTTCGTTTTCCCCCCTTTTTGTTGGTTAACATTAATCAAGTGGAACAAAACAACCCTTCACCTCATTCCTGATTACTCCCAACACATAGGCAATGAAGAGAAATAAATAATTCAACCAAATTACAAATTTAAGAGATCGCTTGCCTCAAATCAGTCAATTAATCATTCCTAGAGTTGAGTATTCCCATTCCGAATCACTTTCAAAGCAACACAATCTATAATAATAAGTATTCACAATTATCTACCAGAAATCACAATATCCATACCAATTATCTTGAAAAGTGGGTCAATCAACACAAACCCCAATTTGAAAAAGAAGGTTTGAATCTGGAAAATAGTACTTGAAAACATTACTCAAGGCTTTAGGAACTCATTAGAGAAAATCATTATGAAAAAGGGATTAAAACCACTTCAAAATCACCATTTAAGTTTAAGAACTTGAGTTCATGAAAAACCTCCACATTCACCAATCAAAATATCATATATTGATGTTAAAACTCATAATTAATCAATGGAAAATGAAGGTTTAGGATCAAGAAGGCTTACCCAAAAGATCTAGCACAGAAAATCCCTTCAAATTCGCCACCAAAGCTTCCCCAAGCTCAAAAATGGTGAAATGGGGATTAAACCCCAAAATTACAGGCCAAAACCCTCTCGATGTCGCAAAAGCGGCAAAAAATGCGGGTCTCTCTTAAGTGAAGCCTCCTATGCTTCAGTGAAGCTCAATTAAGTGAAGAGGCTCTCGCTTCTACGAACCTCGCTTAAGCAGCCTGCCTTCGCAAAATCGAGGCATGTAGACACCAGCAAAACTCAACCAACTCTCAAAACATCAAATCGACCCTTGAGATTCATTCAGAACCTTGTATACACAAACTAGGTATGCAAATCAATTATACTCGACGTTTCGGACTAAATGGAACCTTTAAAACACGAATTCGAGGTCTCCTCGACCCAACATATGTGAAAATCACAAAAACTAACTCAACACCTAAAAAGGCCAAATCAAGCTTGGGACCTCTCAAAAATCAATCAAGACCTCACTTAGGCCTAAAATCATCCCTTGAATCCAAAGGAACTCTCGGAATGCTGATCTGAGCGTCCGAATGTTGACCAAAGTCAACCCAAAGGCTAAATTCCATAATTTCACAACTTAGGACCTCAAATCTTCAAAAGACTCGGAATCATAAATTGACAACTCTCACGAATCAGGATCCACATTCCGAAACTAAAGGAATCAACGGAATTCTATTCCGACACTCGAAACTCCAAAAGACTCCGAAAACCACTTTTAAGCTACTTAATCCTTTCAAACTCAAAATTTACCAAAATTCTCAACTTTTAACTCAAAGTTTGGAACCAACTTCCAAAACTCAATCAAGAAACAACTCGGGGTCGATATCGGGAGGGGCAAAATGGTAAATTTCATGAAAACACTAAAAAATGACCAACCGGGTCATTACATTATCCACCACTAAAAACCCTATTCATCCCCGTACATAAAGCAAGGAAAGTACATGAAGCCTCAAATAGATGAGGATATCTGGCACGCATATCTGACTCTGTCTCCCAAGTCACCTCACCAACTGAAAGATGCTTCCACTGCTCCTTCACGGAAGCGATCTCCTTGGTCTTAAGCTTTTGGACTTGCCTATCCAAGATGGCTATAGGCTCCTCCTCAAAAGATAAATCTAGACCCAACTCAACTGAATCAAGGAAAAGTACATGGGACTCATCCGACACATACTTCCGAAGCATGGAGACATGAAACACAAGCCAAACTAGGTGGCAAGGTCAACTTAGAGGCCACCTCTCCCACTTGGCTAAAAATCTCAAAAGGTCCAATTAATCTAGGGCTAAGCTTGCCCTTCTTGTAGAACCTCATCACACCCTTCATAGGCGACGCTCGAAGTCAAACATGATCACCCTCCACAAATACAAGGGCTCGAACTCTCCGGTCTCCATAGCTCTTCTGTCGACTCTGGACTGTCAACTGTCTATCCTGAATCAAATGGACCTGCTCCATACCATCTCTAAGCAAGTCTGTATCTAATGAATCCATCTCAGCTGAATCAAACCAACCAATCAGAGATCTACACCGTCTGGCATACAACGCCTCAAAAGGGGCCATCAGAATACTGGAATGATAATTGTTGTTATAGGCAAACTTTGCTAAGGGCAGCTGCCAATCCTATCTAGCACCAAAATCAATCACACAAGCATGGATCATGTCCTCTAACACCTGAATCGTCTGCTTGGACTGACCATCTATCTGAGGATGAAAAGTTGTACTCATATCTAATCGAGTACCCAAACCATGCTGCAAAGCCCTCTAGAAATAGAAAGTGAACAAGGAACCTCGATCAGAGAAAATGGAAACTGGAACTCCATGAAGTCACACATTCTGACTGATATAAAGCTTGGCTAACTTCTCCGCCGTATATTTCACCTGAACCGGGATGAAGTGGGCAGACTTGGTCAACCTATCAACCACAACCCAAATAGAGTCATAACCACCCACGGTTGTAGGCAAACCCACAACAAAATCCCTAGTGATCCGTTCCCACTTCCAAGTAGGAATAGATATCCTCGGAGACACACCTGCAGAGCGCTGATGCTCACACTCGACCTGTTGGCAAGTCAAACATCTAGAAACAAAGTCCGTAATATCCCTCTTCATGCCACACCACCAATAATGCTGGCTTAGGTCATGATACATCTTTGCATAGAATATTGAGAACAATGGGCCTCCTTAAGAATCAATCTAATCAACTCGCCCATCTTGGGCACACAAATCCTGCCTCCAATCCTCTAGACCCCATCAGAATCAAAGACAGGCTTCCTTGGCTTTCCCTCTCAACACTTCTCTCGAATGAGACACAATTTCTCATCATCAAACTAGTGCTCACGGATCTGCTCAACTAAGGAAGAACGAGCCTCAATGAAAGCAATCAAACCACCCGTCTCCTAAAAAATATGCAATTGGACAAGATTGTTGGCTAGCCTCTGCACATCTCTAGCCAATGGTCTCTGTTCAACACTAATAGCTGCAAGACTTCCCATGCTAGAATTCTTCCTACTCAAAGCATCGGCCACCACATTGGCCTTCCCTGGATGATACAAGATAGTGATGTCATAGTCCTTCAGTAGCTCAAGCCATCTACGCTACCTCAAGTTCAGATCCCTCTGACTGAAGATGTACTGAAGACTCCGATGGTCAGTGAAGACCTCACAATGCACCCTATAAAGGTAATGTCGCCATAGCTTAAGCACAAACACTACTCCTGCCAACTCTAAATCATGGGGTTTCAACTGTCTAGAAGCATAGGCAATCACCTTGCCTTTCTGCATCAGAACACCCCCTAACCCAACTCTAGAAGTATCACAATAAACGGTGAAGTCTACACCCTCCTCGAGTAAAGTCAAAATAGGAGTTGAATTCAACAAGGTCTTGAGCTTTTGGAAGCTCTCCTCACACTCATCAGACCACTGGAAGCTCATACTCTGCTGAGTCAATCTGGTCAAAGGAGATGCAATAGTGGAGAAACTCTGAACAAATCGTCTGTCATAGCCTGCAAGTCCCACAAAACTCCAAATCTCAGTGACTGAAGTAGGCCTATTCCAACCTCTAACTGCCTCAATCTTGGCTGGATCCACCCTAATACCCTTCTTGGACACCACGTGTCCTAGAAATGAGACTAAATAAAGCCAAAACTCACACTTCGAGAACTTGGCATAAAGCTTCTCTTCCCTCAATCTCTGGAGCACAATCCTTAAATGTCGATCATGATCCTCCTTAGTCATGGAGTAAGGAGTCCAAATAAGGTCGGAACACCCCGTTCATCAACTCCATAAGGCTGCAAGGGCGTTAGTCAAACCAAAATTCATCACAAGAAACTCATAGTGCCCATAACGAGTCCTGAAAGCTGTCTTAAGGCTATCCAAAACCCTAATCTTTAGCTGATGATACCTGGATCTCAAGTCAATCTTAGAAAATAGAGATGCACCCTGAAGCTGATCAAACAAGTCATTAATACGAGGAAGAGGTTACTTGTTCTTCACTGTTACCTTATTCAACTACCAATAATCAATACACATCTTCATGGATCCATTCTTCTTCCTCACAAATAATACAGGTGCAACCCACGGATAAATACTAGGGTGAATGAACCCCTTACTCAACAAATCCTGCAACTGATCCTTCAATTCCTTCAACTCAGCTTGAGTCATCCGATAAAGAGGAATAGAGATGGGCTTGGTGCCCAGCTCCAAGTCAATGGAAAAATCAATATCCCTGTCCAGAGGAACACCTGGAGGATCAGTAGGGAACACATCTAAAAATTCTCTGACAACGGGCACATAATCCATGGAAGGCGGCTCAACACTTGTATCTCGAATGAAAGCCAAATAGGATAAACACACTCGATTAACCAATATTTGAGCTCGAATGAAGGAGATAACTTTGCTAGGGTAAGAACCACTAGCACCAATCTACTCAACTCTCGGGACACCTGGCATCGCTAAGGTCACAGTTTTAGAAAAATAATCCAGAATAGCATGATGCAGGGAGAGCCAATCCATACCCAAAATAACATCAAAGTCTATCATCCCCAAACTGATCAAGTCTACCCAAGTATCATACCCAGCCAGAATAGGCACAGGCATGCAATCAGACATCATATCAAACCCAGCAGCCAAATAGGTAGACACATATAAGAAAGTAGACCCTGGGTCAAACAATACAGATGCAGGTCGATGGCAAACTGGGACAATACCGGTGATCACAACATCAGAAGTCTCAGCCTTAGGTCTCCCTTGAAAAGCATAACAATGGCCATCTCGGCCACCTGCAATCTGAGTAGAACCCCGTTCTCCAACCTGTGGAGTTGTAGCACCCCTACCAGAAGTCCTTCCACCTCTACCGAACTGACCTATGCCTCGACCCTTGGCCAGAGGTGCTGAATCTCTAGATAGAGTAGCTGAATAAGTATGTTGGGGTCCTGAGTGAGTCTGTGGAGGGCACTGCTGAATCATATGACCTGGATCCCCACAACCAAAGCAAGACCTCAGCACGGATAACTGCTGCTGCGAACTAGATGAGCTACCATGGCCAGAACCATAAGATCCTCGGGCTGATTGCCCACTCTCAGCTGTTGGCCTATGCATGAATCGGTCCACGACGCTGAAAGGAACCACTGCCTCGGTGTGAACCCTTGCCTCCAGATGAGGCACCAGAAAACTTACCAGAAGAATGGGCCCTCTTGGGCTCTCCAAACTCCTCTAAAAGTATCAACTCTGCCTCCTTGGTGGTGCTCACAATGGACTGGAAGGAAGCCCCCTCTCTGGCTGCTCGAAACACATACGACCTGGTAGAGAAAGACAACCCTCTCATAAACCTATGAACTCTCTCTACCTCATCAGGAACAATAGTCATAGCATGCCTAGAAAGCTCACAAAAACGGGTCTCATACTCAGTCACAGACAAACTGCCCTATCTCAAGTCCTTAAACCTCAGTTGACTCTCCTCCCTCACGCTCCAAGGAATGAAGTGGTCCTAGAAATCACTAGAGAACAAATCCCACTCTATCAGAGGAGACCCAACTAGTCTAGACCTCCCAAGAGTCCTCCACCACTCTCTGACGCATTCACGCAAATGAAGAGCAACAAAACGAACACCTCTAGCATCCACCATACCCAGTGCCTCAAGCATCTCATGGCACAAACTAGGGTGTTTTTATCTTCTGAAACCTCTCATATCATTGCTGCTTAGTTATCATCAGAATAACATCAGGAGCAATCTGAACACCCACAACCGGTGCCAGAACCACTAGTGGCTGACCCACCTGATCCTGAATACCTAGAGTCTGTTGCTGACCTGGAGTCTGCGCTCCTAATCTAGTCTGAGTACCATGTGGTGTACCAGTCGCATCACCTTGAGAGAAGTTCTCCATAACACCAAGCATCCTCAACAAAGTCTCCTGAAACAAGGAAGCTCCAAACCCTAAAGGAACCTGGTCCTCAGCAACCTCAACCTGTGGCTCAGGAGAACCCTCTCTACCTATGCCTCTGATTGGTGCCACTCCACGGGCACGACCTCTCGTCGGTGCTACTCTACAAGCACTCTAGCTCGGGTCCGACCTCTACCCCTAGCTGGGGTATCAACAATTGCCTCGGGGACTGACTCCACTCTACCACTGGAAACAGAAGCTCTAGTCCTCGGCATTTGCCAAAACAAAACGCGACAACTCAACACAATGAAGGCAACCACGTACGATAAGGAGGAATGAACAAAAGGAAGTTTCCTAACAGTATTCATAGCTTTTCGAAAATAAGTACATACGTCTCCATACCGATCCTCGAGACTCTACTTAGAATTGGCTTGTACACACGTGAGACCTATGAATCTGGCTCTGATACCATTTGTCACGATCCAAAATTGGACGTGCTGGCACTTGTCTATTCCCACCAAGACAAGTCCACCTCAACCCAACAAAAATGAAAGAAAATGGGATATAAATAAAATAAGAACAAGACAAAGGTGGAAAAATTATTCATTCTAACAATACCCCAAAATCTTGTTGTCACGTGTACAAGACTTTAAAATTAAATACAGAATTTGAAAGATAAATACAAGTCTCAATGTCTTTGCTTCTCAATTAGAACAAAGCATAATGAGAAGGAAAAAGAGGGTTCGCCGAAGTAACAAGCAGCTACCTCTTCAACTCCTTGACAAGCCTCGATATCTGATGTAATACCCCGGACTCGGAAGGGTGAGAAATTCCTAATTTTTTTGGGTTAGTGTCAGTAACGGCGGAAGCCACCTACGGATAGTAGGTTGACTTACGGCTCGTAGGTGGGAACCGTCGGTGGCAGACCCAAGTTTTCAAAAATGACAAATTTCAGAATCTCAACGACGGCCTGCCAGGATGGCCTGTCGTCCAGAGTACGAGACGTAGATGGGTCTCGTAGGTCTCCTCTAGACTTGGTAAAATTCTTAAGCCCTAAATTCAGAACGAAGGTGGCCATGTACGGTCCGTCGATTGACCCACAAGCCGTACATAGTGGCTCCTCGTTGGGGGTCCAGGTTGGAAAACTCTCTGAAGCTATCTACGGAGGAACAGGATGGTCCGTAGGTAGGGCCCGACAGTTATTTTTCCAGGGATTTTTATGTCTTTCCCAATTCTTTTAAGTCATTTTAATTATGACTTTGCCCCTAAATTGACCCACTAAATAAGTCTTTTATCCCAAATTTCCCTTCATTATTCTCATTCTCAAATTCTCCAACTTCCCAAATATTTCTCTCTAGAAAAACTCTCTCAATTCTCAAGGAAGAAGAAGGGCTAGGATACTCCATTGAAGGTCATCGATTTCTAGCAAATTCTTGTGGGTTTTGTTAAGGTATGTTAGCATTCACCATTGGAGCCCTTCCTCCAATGGGTCCCTAGTTTTCTTTAATTTTCAAGGTTCAATTCCATAAATTTGAGTTAGGATTTTGATCAATTCTTATGGGTTCTTTAATTATGATTTCAAATTGTTGATTTTATGATTCCTAGTGCACGATCTAGCGTGATAAAGTAACTTAGTGCATGATTTAGAGTGATATGATTTGAGTAGAAATTGTATGAACCCATGCATGAGCCATGATTCCTAGTTATGAATTCATGATGAAGTATGATGCATGCATTTATGAACTAATGAAATTGATGAAAATATGCATGATTCTAGTTTATTGCATGATTCTAAGGTGAATTGATATGTACCCATACTAGACCATGATTTATGAACACATGTGAGTAGCTTGCATAAGAGATGCATGTATATGAATAGCTTGCATAAGAGATGCATGTTTCATGAGAGTTATGCTTATAATTGCTAGGGTGCATATACATGATGGCATCCATGAGTTGTGAAAATGTTTTCTTCTCAATAAGCTAAGAATATGAATGTGAAAGGTTTTCTCACATAAATTAGGGTTTATTAGGTTGAAAGGCTTTCTCACTATGAATCAATTAGTAGCTATTCTAATGACGTGAGCTTGGGCAAGCCCATGGTGGTTGGAACGTCTTGATATGATCTTAGCTTGGATTTGGTAACCCTAGATGTACCTCTTCCTTGGTTAAAATATGAATAAGCTTAATTGACTATTCCTTGGGATTTTACTTAGCACCGAGCGGGCTTTTGGGATGAAGGTTTCCATTTAGCGTCCGTGGACCTTTAGTAGCAGTCCCTAAGTCCCATAACTACGTGCCTCGTAGGTTTTGTCTTAGATAGAAATATAGCTAGTGGATTCATGTAAGCTACAGATTGATGGTCGTTACCTTGGCAAGTAGGACACCCCTTCGAGTGGTGTGGGGTAGACATCACCCCCTTTTAGGTGTGGGGCAGACACTAGATTTCATGTTATAGCTCACATGGTCTATGTCGGTTAAACGTAAATATCGCATAATAATGAATTAGGGTACTAGAAGTATCTCAAGAGACAAGACTTATGATATGATTAGCGTGCATTGACTATGTGTATGCATTGAGTTTCTAACTCTATTGTCATATGATTTAGTTTGATCATTGCATGTTCATGATGATATCTCACTAGCATGATTTCCTATATGAAAGCATCTCATTGACATGATTTATGTGATTATATGCATTTGCTTCATACATAGTACATTACATGTACTAATGCATACTTGTGCCTACATTCTCTTATAATGTAGGGTCAGACAGTCATCCTTCGCACTCTCGTGGTTAGTTATTTTCAGAGTTCGAGCTATGACCTTGGTGAGTTCTCATGCTTCGGGGACTAATAGACTTTATTGATTTTCGTTACTTTCATTCTAGACTTGTATATGATGTACGGGTTACGTCCCGATCATTCTATTGTATTAGATGGCTTTTGAGACATAGTCGAGACTTCCACTTGTAAACTCTTTACTTCTATGAGATTTTCTATTTCTTTCCTCATTATTACCTTTACCTTATGTATATGTAAGCTAAGTGGCTTGTGTGGGGTCTCTCAGGGTCCTATACGCCATGTCACACCTAGTGGGTACTTTGGATCGTGAAAAACTTAGTATTCAGAGCACAAGGTTTTGAAAGGTCCTAGGATGTCTCAAAGCCACGTCTAGTAGAGTCTTGTTCACAAGTGTAAAGCACGCCACATTTATGAATAAGAGGCTACAAGGTGTTAGGAAATTCCACTTCTTTCATATTCTAGAATCGTGCTTTAGAGTTTAAGTCTATACGTTCCTCTCCTAATCCATGTCCTATGCTTTTCAGGATATGGCACCTAGAAGAGCTCTTTTAAGGAGGAACGCAAATGAGAATGTGGAGCAAGAGGCTAACCAAGTTCCGGCCGCTCCTTTGGCTGAAAAGATCACTAATGCGGAGTTCCGAGCCTCTTTCCACGCATTGCCCCAAGCCATGACGGCCCAAGTCAATAGAGAAGTTGTGGTCCCCGTGAACCCACATGTGGGTACGGCGGTGGCAAGGGTGAGAGATTTCACAAGGATGAACCCTCCGGAATTCCATGGCTCCAAGGTGGAGGAGGATCCACAAGAGTTCATTGAAGAGGTTTATAAGATTTTGATGATCATGGGAGTCACGTTGGAAGAGAAAGCGGAGTTGGCTGGTTATCAATTGAAGGGTGTGGCCCAAGTGTGGTTTAACCTATGGAAAAGTGAGAGGGCTAGAGATGCGGGTCCTCTTGAATGGGAGAAATTTAAAGAAGCTTTTCTTGATCGATTCTTTCCTCTTGAGATGAGAGAGGCTAAGGTCCTCGAGTTCATTAACTTGAAGCAAGGTGGTATGAGTGTCAAAGAGTATGGATTGAACTTCACTCAATTGTCAAAATATGCGCCTTCCTTGGTGGCCGATTCAAGGGCCAAAATGAGTAAGTTTTTGTCGGGGGTGTCCGACTTGGTAGTCAAGGAGTGTAGGACTGCCATGCTTATTAAAGAAATGGACATTTCACGGTTGATGGTACATGCACAACAAATCGAAGAAGAGAAGCTGAAGGAGAGGTCCAAAGTGGCAAAGAGGGCTAGGATCGGTGATGGTGACTTCTCAAACCAAAGGACCTAAGGACATGACCGTTCCAAGTTTCGACAAAGGTTTTCGAACCAAGGGTCTTCAAATGCTCCTATGCCTAAGTTTGACAAGAATAAGGTGTCTAACCCTAAGCCTCAAGGGGGCAATGGTGGTGGTGATAGGACTCAAGTTCCTCCATGCCAAAAGTGTGGAAGGAAGCATGAGGGGAGATGCTTAGCCAGATCGGATGGTTGCTTCACTTGTGGCAAGAGTGATCACAAAAGGAGGGACTATCCAATAAATGTTGCAAAGGGGAAAGATGGTAAGCAAGGTGCTCATAGTGGTTCGGGTTCTAGTGCTCCCAAGGAAAATCGGTTTTATGCACTCCAAACTCGCTAAGAGAAAGAAGGTTCTCCCGATGTGGTTACCGGTATGTTGAAAGTCTTCCATCTTGATGTGTATGCTTTACTTGATCCCGGTGCTACCTTATCTTTTGTGACGCCATATGTAGCCATGAGGTTTGACAGTGCCCCGGATGTGTTGTTAGATCCCCTTTGTGTCTCTACTCCTATTGGTGATTCTGTTGTGGCTAAAAGAGTTTATAGGAAGTGTCCCATTTCCTTGTTCCATAGAGTCACCTATGTTGATCTTGTAGAGCTAGATATGATAGACTTTGATGTCATTCTTGGGATGGATTGGCTTCATTCTTGTTATGCCTCGGTTGATTTTAGAACCCGAGTGGTGAAGTTTCAATTTCCTATTGAGCCCATCCTAGAGTGGAAAGGGGGAAATTCTATGCCTAGAGGTTGGTTTGTTTCTTGTCTTAAAGCTAGAAAGATGATCTCCAAGGGTTGCATTTATCATCTTATTCGAGTTAGGGATATAGATTCTGAGACCCCTAATTTTGAGTCGGTTCCCGTGGTAAATGAGTTTCTAGATTTGTTTCTCGATGATCTACCCGGTGTTCCTCCCAAAAGGGAAATAGACTTTGGTATTGACCTTCTTCCCGATATGCAACCTATCTCTATTCCTCCTTACTGTATGGCTCCGGTGGAACTTAAGGAATTGAAAGAGCAATTGAAGGATTTGTTAGATAAG
>JAGDQO010002047.1:0-13982 GCA_018342035.1 Solanum appendiculatum | reverse complement strand
ATTTCCAAATACAAGGAGATAACATAGGAAATTTATTAAATATTTTACCTTTCTAATAAATTTTTTGATTTATATAGCTCAAGTAATTTTTTGATTTCTTTCCAAATATGAAGAGATATTTTAGGGAAGTTATTAAACAATTTACCTTTTCGGATTAGCATGAATTTATTATTTTTGCTACAAACTCTAATCTTTTCTCCATTTATCTAGTATAAAATGGGCTCCTCTTACCTTTTTACTATAACTAATTTTATTTGAAGATCTCCTTAATGTCAATTCATCAAAAATCAGCCCACACAACAAGCAGTCTCTCTTTAAAGAACTCTACCTCTCACACCTAACCTTTGTTCTCAAACGAGTAAAAAGAAGCAAAATATTAAATTTCAACTTCAAACACAAATGCTAGACTATATCCCTAAAGAATTGACGGTCAAAATGTTCTCAAGCCTCCCACCAAAATATCTCCTCAAACTAGGTGCTTATCAAAATCTTGAAATTTCCTAATTTCAAGATCTGAATTCATATAGCTACATACATAGAATTTGATTGTACAAAAACCCTCTATAAGTACAACCATGAGGTAATTTATGCACAACTCACAAAAAGTATTAATTCTACGTTGTGATGCATTAAATGATGTTAATATCATAACAACATTAGAATCCTCTTTTGTATTGAAAGAGTGCAGTATTATTAATATATTAGAGTTGTGGATATATGCAAGGGTGTTCTCTATATGTCAAATAATTTATTTAGATATGAAAGTTATTTGGTACTTTGGAACCCTAGGATAAACAAATGTCTCACCCTAAAAAAAATATCCTCTTTGTTGTGACAACTCATGTACTTATATGTTTTTCTTTGTGTTTTGATTTACAATTAAAACAAGAAAGTACAAGGTTGTGAGGATAGTCTATTCTTATGCTGAAGATTGGTGCTTGCTTTCACCTAACGTTATGGTATATTTACTTAGTTAAGGAATTCAAATGGAATTAAATGATTTTATTCGGGACATTGTTGTTATAGAATCCTTATGGACCAAAATTGTGGTTATTGGAAAAATCCACTGGACTGCATACAATAGAACTTTTCCAAAAGTCACAACTTGTGTCCAGAAATACTCTACAACAATAATGTCTAGAATAAAACCTTCAATTTACTTCCAAATTCATGAACTAAGTGTATATACCTCAACGGTTGGTGGTAGTAAGTACTGATCATCACCATGAGCATAGGCCATCTTTTCAACTTTGTGATATCTTATTATAATTGCAAAGCCAATCCCAAAGATAAACATGATGTAAGACCCTGAGTTGTCAGAACAGAAAAGAGGCATTATGAAGGTGAGGTATTTATTTATCATAGGGTCAAAAGTACAAAAACATTATTCATATCCAAATAAATAAAAATAATAACACACTTTGACATTAAAAGGGATTTCAATGTTATTACAGAGTCAACATCTGTTGATGCATCGATCACAGAATAGAATGAATTCCTTTTTCAGTTGTGTAGAAATACTTCATCATTGTACCTGAAGAAGGTTTTAGGAGAACTAATTATTTTTTATGCAGTCATATATATTCAGGGCTTGAGAAAATTGACATCAATTCTTCAAGAATATAATATGACATTTTTTTGGGCATGAAATTGAAGATTTTATGACTTTTTACTCTAACTTTCTATTGTTTAGGAAATTTGGATGAAGAAGGAAGAAGGATGTTAGTGTGAGGGTCTGTTATTTTTCCTGTTTAGATATTTTTCTTTTTAAGGCTCTTTTTTTAGATTTTTATTTCATTTCGTATCATACGAGCAATCTATGATTCATTCTTAATACATATCAATCACATTTGTTCTTTCATGTGTGAATTTATTAGTTACGCGGGTTGAAAGACAAACTTCTAGTGAAGGAGGCTTTCTATTTGGCCACTAGCATAGTTAAAGTGCCTTACTGCTATTGGTGCCAACTTAAAGCTTCTATATATGTATTTGGTATTCTAATTTTTTCCCAGATGCAGTGGTAGTAGTATGGGAATTGACTTTTTTACAACAAAATTACAGAATGGTCAAAAAACTGATAAGTTGTTAGAAAATGCATAGTTATGAGATACCTTTGATGAATCAGGGGTAATTAGTATGATTGAGATCAAGGAAATTTTAGGTTATTGGAGTAAAAGAGCAAAGTTCAAAGCCCATTTTATGTGCTTTATGGAAGAACTAGATGAATTGTCCAAAGGAAATATTTCCCAGGCGTGTCATAGAAGAACTAGATGAATTGATAAAGAAAATTGTGCACAAATATCTATAGGTAAGTCCCAAATATGCTAGTGGATAAGATAATGCGTCCAGTTTGCATGCCTTGAAGGAGTCATTTTCTCAGCATCATTTATGTTTGTTTCCTCATATGATAAATCAAGTGGAGACAATAACTCCCTTTTTCTAGCAAAATAAGGCTTTTCTCAGTATAATTATATATAAAAAAGTGCTTAGTGCCAATTGTGGTTCTGTATTGTTTGTGTCTCACTATTCTATCAAGCTAGCCTCCCTATTATTTTGACAACAATATCTTACTATCATCATTAACGCCCAGTACTATGCCCACTCCTATAGTGTTTTATGAGGAAAATATGTGTAATGTAATGCCTATAAATATGACTCAATAAAATAATGCATAATTTTTAATTCTATAACAAAATTTCAAGACTTTGTGAAATGACCATTTTACCCTACTGTAATGTCCCATTTCTTGTGAATTTGACTTTAATTGTGAAATGACCATTTTACCCTTCTTCTTAGCTTTTTCATGCTTAGTTTGGGTTGTGAGAATGGTTGGTGCGGTCCCCGATGTGATCGGGTGTGTTTTTGATGATTTCCCCCCCTTTTGAGTTGAGAATTTTTTATATGGTTGACTTTGGTCAGCATTATGAGTTCAGAGCGCTGTATAGGGATTTCATCAGTTTTATTGAGTTCGGAACGTCGAGTTTGTTCTAGTTAGGTAATCGGTTAGAGTCTCGAGACCTTATGTTGTGATTTGGATATTCAGGTAAAAAGTTAAATTTTTTATCTAAATGGGTTCCGAGAGGTATTTCGATCACAACAATCTTTTCTTAAAATCCAATAATTCCATTGGTTCCAAAACATGTTTTGTGGTGAATTTGCACTATTGGCTCGTGCTTATAGGATCCGAATGAGTTTCAAGGGTCAAAAAAGATGTTTTCATGGTTTCTGGTGCACACCTTTAGTGGTAAATAAATAGACTTTTAGTGACAAAACATGGGTTTTAGTGACGAAATAGATGAGTTAAATACCTATTCGAACCCATTTCAAATTTTAAACATTTTAGGAGCTAGAAAAGTCGGTTTGAGGTGATTTTTGATGCGTTTTTCTTTCATAATCATTGGGCATGTGTTTCTAACCCTATTTTACTCTTTTTCCAAGGATATCCCTTCCATATTTCATGATTTCTATCTATTAAGTTGAGATTTTAAACCCTAAAATAGAGATATCGAAAATTGTTGATTTTAAGGTCGATTTGGAATGAGTTTTTATTGATTTTCGAAATTTAAGGTCCTTGTATTGTGGGTAAACTAATTTTTACAAATATTTTCCAAATTTCTCATTTTTTACCGCGTTTCAAATGTGGGTTTTGGGGTTTTTCTCCCAAAGTTGGAAAAGTAGAAAATTCTTGATTTAAAGCTCGATTCTTGCTTGTGTCTAATGGGGTTTTCAACCACGAACTCCTTTTGGCTTGTAGAACTTGATTTTCAACTAAAATCTTATTTTACCCATTTGATTTCCGAAGTGAATTTTGAACTATTTTCCCCTCGTTTTCAAATCCTATCAATATGGGTATCATTTGACTCCTTTTGATGAACTCTTTCCATTCATGACAGTTGCGGATCGTTTTGGTTAGCATGTGGTTGAGGATTTACCTAGGTAAAGTTGTTCGGGTGAATTTTCGGCCTTGAGGTAGGTTTGGCTTATCCTTCTCCTAGACTAGGATTGGTTAATTGATCATTCTTATGTCTTAGGCTATGCAATGGGATCGTAGCATGATTTTGGACTGTGAGTTGTATTGTGTTGCCCATGCGGGGGCTTGATTATATTGTGGTAACCGTGTAGGGGCTTGTATGTGTTATTTAGCCTGTGTTGAGGCCTTAATTGTTGTTCTAGTTGCTTTGAGAGCATATGATTCATGAGTTTCCTATGAGAGAGGTTTGTAATGCAATTTGACTTGTAATGCCTGAGTGAGGGTCTGAGTGGGAAACTTTATAATGCTTTGAGAAACCGGAATGCTTTCTAAATGGAATTCATTTATTTCAAATGAACTCTTTCCCACTATTTTTCATATAAGGGTGTATATCATGATTCGGCTGAGTTTTGAGAAATTTAGACTGGTGATACATGTTGAGTTGATTACTGCCTCCATGTTATAAATGTGTTGTGATGCATCCATCCTCATTCATCATATCATGTTCTTGGTAAATTGAGAAAAAATGTGGAGATTCCTTTTAAGAAAGAAAATGAGACACCTTTTTATAGTCTTGACCATGCTGAGGTGGCAAGTTGATGAGATATTGAGATTGTGATTTGGTATATGGACTGCGAGTCACCCATGGGTCCTTGTATGGAAGCCTTAGTTCGACTGGGTGTATACGACAGGTTGTGCGACATCCTTGATTCCACCGTACCACCACATCATTGCATCATCTCATTGTATTGCATTGATCATTTGAATTGCTTGACTTGTCAGTGATATTGCAACTGTTGTGACACTATATGTTTACTTTACTCGCGCCATTCATTGTAAATTGGCGGCACTGATGCCATAGTGGAATTTTTTTGTATGCAGGTGGAAGTGTTCCTTAGTTTATTTCATAAGTCGATTAATTCATTTTGCTTAGTCGGTTGAGCCTACTGAGTACTTGTGGATTGTACTCACCCCTACTTCTGTATAATTTTTTATGAAGATTCTAGTAAGGGTAGTTGATCATTTCTAGCTTTGGAGATCTTTTCGGAGTGGTGGTGAGATCTTGTTCCCGGATGACAATTAGTTCCATCCTTTATTTTCAGACTTTGTTTCTTTTTGGAGACTTGTGATGTGTTTCATACTCTAAAGTTGTATTAGATGCTCTTTATACTTATGCTGCCAGGTTTTGGGATATTCTTTGTTGTTTTTTCTATTGTTTGTGGCCTGACTTCCCTTCGGGAACCTCGTATGTGTGTCATTTTCAACTTACACACCATTTTGGGGGTTTTCGAGGTGTGTGCCATCATGACCTCGACTTTTGGATCGTGACACCTACATATTTATTAAAAGAACTTAGATATCATAAAAGAGTTAAGTAACAATAAAATAGGAATTAGCAAGTATTAAGTTGTAGTTTTTCTTATTGTAACAAACCCAATAAAAATTCAAAACTGCAACAATTTCCTTGATACAATGCACAAAACCTTTCTCAAAAAAATCTTTTGATTATTTGGCTCAAACAAATTTGATTTCTTTCTAAATATGCGAAGTGATGTTAGGAAAGTTATTGAACATTTTACCTTTCTAATAAATCTTTTGATTGTTAAGACCAAACAAATTTTTATTTATTTCCAAATATGAGTAGATATTATAGGCAATTTATTGAATATTTTGCCTCTTTAATAAATGTTTTGATTTGTATAGCTAAAGTTTTTTTTTTTTTTTATTTCTTTCCAAATATGAAGAGATATTTTAGGGGAGTTATTAAACAATTTTCCTCTTCGGATTAGCATGAGTTAATTGTGTTTGTGCAAACTCTAATTTTTACTCTATTTATCTTGTATAACAAAGGCTCCTCATATTTTTTACCATCACAAATTCCTTTGAAAACTCTTTAGTATCAACTCATCAAAATTCTGCCCACACCCTACAAGAAATCTCTCTTTCAAGAACAGACCTCTCCCACCTAACCCTTGTTGTTAAACAATAAAAAGTGAGAGTAAAATGTAGAAAAATCTTAAATTTCATATCCAAATAAAAATGTCAGACTATTTTTCTGAAGAATTGATGGTTAAAATGCTCTCAAGGCTCCCACCAAAATCTCTCCTCAGATTAGGTCCTTATAAAAATCTTGAAACTTCCTAATTTTAAGACCTGAATTCCTATGGCTAAATACACAAAATTTGGTTGTCGTAAAACCCTCCACATGTACAACCAACTCACTAAAAAATATAAATTTTACTTTGTGATGCATCAAATGATGTTAACTTTAAAACAATATCAGATTCCTATCTTAATTAAAGAGTTCAATATTTATATTATTTTAGCATGTAGGTATATGCAATGGTGTTCTCTGTATGGCAAATAATTTATTAAGATTTGAAAGTTTGAAAATTTGGAAACCCTAGGATACAAAGATGCCTCACCCTCCAAATACATCATCTTTGTTGTGACAACTCAGGGACTTATATGTTTGTCTTTGTGTTTTGATTTGTAATTAAAACAAGAAATTACATGGTTACGAGGATAGTCTACATTTATGGTGATGATCAGTAGTTGAATTCACCTAATGTTGTGGTATATTGTAATGATCCTCCCGGTTATTTCTGTGTTAATGACTTCTTTTTTGTTGTTTAGAGCGGTTATATAGCAATCCCAAGTCATTTATGACTTGTTGGGAATGATAATTCAGTTACTTGGTCATTCGTTTGGATTTTATGCAAGTTTCCGTGTTTTGGAGCTTCTGAAACTTGGACAGTTGACTTCGGACAAAAATTTAAAAAGACTGTCTTAGAATGCAATTCTGACAGCTTCGTTAGCTCCAGAATGTTGAGCCTCGTCTACATTTACCCTTCATGCGGATCCCGAGGCTTTTAAGCTAATCTTGAGCCCCCTTATAGAATTTGGCTTAAAATGGAGCTTGGGTGTGGGACTCACTTTTTATCAAGAAAAACTTTGTTAGAAGTTTCGATGACTTCATTGAGTCTGGAATGCAAAATTTGGTGGGGTAGCATATTTTGTTTGCACATCTAGGTTCTGAACGAATCCTGAGCACGTTGTCAGGGATTTTCATATTGGACAAAAGATAGGTTGGGTATATGGAAAAAAGTCTATTCCAAAGTCGATTTCCCTTTTGGGAGGTACTTTAGGAAGATCTTCATGGAACACTTTTGGAAATTCATTTACCATAGGTACTGGTTGAAGAGATGCAGTTTCGAAACTGGTATCCTTAGCCTAAACTAGATGGTAGATGTAACCCTTAGAAATCATCTTTCTAACCTTAATGTCACGACCTAAAGTACCCCTAGACGTGACATGGTGTACAATACGTCGAAAGGTCTCACACAAGCCACTTATCATACATCATACAAGATAATAGTCGATAGAGTTCAAAAGACAATTTATATCAAATAGTTGACAAAAGTAGCAGAAGTCTAAACATAATCTCCAAGCCATCTATTACATCAACGAAATGAAAGTGGGATGTAACCCATACAAGTCTTAAAAGTAAAATGACATAAAAGCGTAAAACATGGCATTGTCCTCGAATGTATGTGGATTCACCAAGTCTTCAAGGTCTCTATCACGACGAACTAGCCACGAGAGAATGGAGATGAGCCGGACCCTATACTTATGAGAAAATGTAGGCAAGAGTATGCGTTCGTACAAGAATGTACCAAGTATGATAACTATGCATAGATGTTACAAAATCATGCTAAAAGGGCTATACATAAGATACAATAACCAAATGAAATCATATGATGACATAATAGAAGACATGAGGTAAACGTCATGGTCAATGCAAAGAAGCCATCTTAAAACAACATATGCTTAAAACACCTTTAGAAAGTAACCTTAGTTCATTATGTGGGAGATTATCCTTAACCGACATAGGCTATGTGATCTATTACATGGAATCCGGTGTCTACCCCACACCGAAAAGAGGTGTCCTTACTTGCCAAGGTAAGAACCATAACTTCTAGCTTAAGTGGATCCACTAGCTAATATCTATCTAAGACAATCATCCTATGGTGACACATAGCTTATGGGGCATGGGTAATCGCCACTTGTCCACTCGGTGCTAAGCATAAACCCCACGGAGTAGTCATAATTCATAAGTCATCTTATCATTAATATACATGGATAATCGCCTCTTGTCTTATCATTAAAATAGCTCATTAATCTTGATTCAAAGATTAATTGAGAAAACCTTTCAGCCCTTATGAATCCTTTATGTGAGAAAATCCTTTCACAAATCATACTTTTGAGTAGTATGTGAGAAATCCTTTCACAACCCAATAACAACAACATTTATGCTTCTCTCTCAAAGCAAATCGTAAATCATCAAAATTTCATAATTTGAACATGCATAACTTCATTAAATCTTTCTTTTGATCATTCATACTTCATCATGGAATAATAGCTTAGAAATCATAAATCATGCATGGGTTCATGGAAATTCAACTTCAAATCATCAATTAACTCAATTCATGCATAAAAAGACTTATATCAATCCATTAGATCATAATTTGAAAGAACCCATAAGATAGAAGAAAACCCTAATTCCAATTGAAGAATCTAACTTTACAAAATTGGAGAATTTAGGAACCCTATGGAGGAAAGGACTCCATAGGTGAAAGCTACCATACCTTGATGCCCAAAAGCCTACTAGCAATGGAGGATTAGGAGGCTTGACCTTAAACCCTAGATTCTCCTTCTTCTTCATTAAGCTTCTAGAGAGAGAATTATTTGGGGAGAACTTTGGAGGGAGTTTGAAAGTGTTTAGAGAAGGGTAGAATTAGGCTTAGAAGACTTATATAGGGTCTAGGATTAGGGCTTAGCCGACTTAGATTAGGAATAGATCAATTAGGGAAAAGACCAAAAAGCCCTAAAAAATAACTGCTAGATCTTGACCTACGGTTCAAACCTACGGTCCGTACGTCCAACTTTGGACCATCCTGCTAACCATAGAAAAGTTCAGAAACTATAGTTTTTGACCTTCAAACGATGGTACCCCATGTACGGTTCGTAGGTCCATTGACGGACCGTACATACCAACCGTCAGTCCAACCTTGAACACTTAAAATTTCACTAAGTCTGGGAGTAACCTATGAGACCTATCTACGATCTGTAGAAGCAATAACGAACCATCATGTTGAGTCGTAGAAAGGATCCTGAATCTTGACATTTTAAAATCATTTACCCTGCCAACTACGGTTCCCACAGCCCGTAAGTAAACCTACAGTCCGTAGGTGGCTTCCATTAGTACTGACACCAGTTTGAAATCCTACAATTTCCTTCCTTTCAAATCCAAGGTGGTACACTTAAGGCATGAGATAAACCGACCTATAGGCACTGAGGTACTACCCCTCCATTCTATGACTGGCTCATTCAGAAACTGAAATTTAACAACTCTGGTTCTATAGTCGACCGAGGCATAACAAGCATAAAGCTATTCCATGCCTAGAATGAGATCAAAATCGACCATGTCTAACTCTAATAGATCAACTGTGACGATTTTCTGAAAAACTGAGACCAGGCAATTTCTGTATACCATTTAGCCACTATTAAGAAATTCTAGATTTAGCTATGAACTTCATCGCTTGTCCGTCACTATTTTTCTCATAGATAACAAAAATATGTCGCTAATTCATCGCTAAATAGGATTACCAATAGGTTTTGTTGTTTATCTACAAATTTGTCCATCGCTAAATCTAGTTTTTTTAGTAGTGAGCTAAGGCTGACTCACCAATAGGAGTAGAGACTGAGAGGGGTTCTAAGAAATTTTGGGACGGACATCGAATTTCATTGCAAAATAAGGAGTCACAAAAGAAAGTGTGGCTCCTGGATCTAACAATCCACAAACATCAAACTCAAAGACACATAACATACCATTAACTATATCAAAGGAACTCTCGTGATCTTGTCGAGTTTCAAGAGCATAGAACTTGTTCTGGCACTGCCCGCCACTAGTACTAGATGAGGCACCCTGCTAAGTCGGGCAACCTGCTTCAGTTGCTGAGTTGATAGGTTGAGTTTGCTTATGTATATCCCTACCCTTGCCTATAACCAGTGGGAAATCTCTCAATATGTGACCAGTCTTACCATATCCAAAACTTCTTCCATTTTCAGTATCACGAAATGGTTCTTACCACACTTCTGACAAGCACGGAAAGAACGTCCACTAGAAATATTGCCCTGTGACTTAGAGCCTCGCGCCCTATCCTTGTTAAAATTAGGCACCAGAGCATTAGCAAAATATAGGGATGGACTTGAATACTTCTGACGAAACTGAGATCCACTACCCTCCTGATTTCTTATGAGAGTAGTCCACACTGTCTGTTCTAGCCCTCTTGTTGTCCCTAGAACTCTTCTTGAGCTTTTCCTCCTCAATCTATTGAGAATGAGTCATCGATCTAGAGATATCTATCTCCTTGATCAACATCGCAGTCCTACACTCCTTCACAATTATCTCAGAAACATCCAAAACAAGTTTACTCATACGGGCCCTAGACTCGGCCACCATAGTCAAAGAATACTTATATACTTGAGTGAACTTCAAATAATACTCCTTCACTTTCATGTTACCCTGCCTCAAGTTTATGAACTCGTGGACCTTAGCCTCTCCCATCTCAAGTGGAAAGAACCTGTGTAAAAAAACACCTTTGAATTTTTCCCAATCCAATGTGCCCGCATCAACAATCCTTTCCTCCTTGTACCAAATTTGAGCCACTCCTTTCAACTGATAAGCAGCCAAACCAGCACTGGAGTAACACCCATAATCTCAATAATCTTCTTAATACCCTTAATGAACTCTTGTGGATCCTCGTCCACCTTAGAACCATGGAACTCAGGAGGATTCATCCGAGTGAAGTCCTGAACTCTAGTTGCAGTCGCATTTCCATTCTGATTAAATCGGACCACAACTTCTCAATTGGCCTAAGCAGTCATTGCTTGGGCTAGCACTTGAAAAGCAGCTTTAAACTCGGCATAAGTGACTTGTTCAGCCAAAGGGCTTGCTAGAGCTCGAGGTGCTTGTTTCTCCTCATTCTTGTTCCTTCAGACATATGCTCTTCTAGGAGACATGATGTTGTAAACATGCAAAGCATGACTTAGAAGGAGACTATATAGAGTTTCACTCTATCTCACGACTAAGAGTATGAACGAAGTAAGTATTTCCTAAAATATTTCATAGCCTCTCATTCATAGATGTGGTTCGCTTCATACACATGAACAAGACTCTACTTAACACAGCTTTGAGACACCCTAAGACACTTGAACCTAATGCTCTGATACCAAGTTTGTCAAGCTCCAAACCTATCCTGGATGCGACACGATACTTAAAGCCACAAGTGACTCCAAGCTAATCTAATGGCATGGCATAACACTAAGATTAGCATAAATAAATAGAAAATTAGACATAAATGCAGAAGCTAAATCTAAAATATCTTAATAGAGCTCATAATACTGAGTTAGACTAATATCTGAAAGAAATAATATGAGCGGAATCTAATACTAACTATCTGAAAGCCTCTACTAGTACAATTTGTTAGGACAAACCCCTAGCTAACTATAATATCTGAAAACTGAAAGTGAGTACCAAAACGAAATCATAAAGGTTTTCCTCGGATAGATGATGACTCACAATTGGTTTGCCACTAACTGAAGCTAGTACTAACCGCGAGCTGGATGTGGAGTGTCTTAACCTATATTATCAAACAATAAAGACATAAAGTATGAGTTCAGTACTCTGAATGTACTGAGTATGTAAGATAATGCGTGATAAAGATGATAACCAAACTTGATGTATCTGTAAAGCATGATGATGCAATGACCAAGTAAAATAACACTAAACTGAGATAGACTGGATTTAGATACATACTAGTTATGCAATAGCTGAAAGTATGACTGTGGGAGATACTAAAATCAACATAAACCATGTGATATACTATATGGAGTTCGATGTACTGCCTCCCACACCAAAAAGAGGGTGTTCAATATTTTCCATTGCAAGGGACCTAATAATTAAGTTAATGTGGATCCACTAAACTAATGTACTCAATTTGAATCAAATCCTATAATGGCACATAGTTTTGGGACTTAGAGATTGCTAGTAAAGGTCACGTACTCTGATCGGAAATCTTCATCCATAAATCTGCTCAGTGCTAAGTATTACTCCTAACGAAAACATTCATAATTTGGAAATAGTAATAATTTGATAATACTGAACCATACTAATAACTGATACATACTGAGTCGCTCATAAATCATGATAACTAAAATCATACTAAGAGATACTTTATCTGAGAGCATCTTATATTATGATAGTTGAAAATAATATGGAAGATCCTTTATTTGAAAGTATCTAAATCATGAAATTCTGATAATCTAAGACATTCATATGAAGATACATAATTCTGAGTCATGAAAATACTTATATACTGAGGATGCATGAAAATAGCATTGAAATCATGAAATTCATGAGTAAAACATACAATTAGGGACTGATCATGAAGAAAAATTGATTTACAATGCAAACCCATTAAGATCATAGAAAGTTCTAACTTGTAGGAATCATAAAACATAAAAATCTGAAGTTTCTTTGGGACTCAATAGGTGAAGGGATACCCATTAATGTCCTTCAGATACTTAAGTAACAACTCGTCTTGTACGTGGACAACTAATCCATAAAAGGGTTTAAATCTAGGCTAAAACTCTTTGGTACATCCATCATGCAAACATTTTTCATGTGAACTGAATCTCAAGGATAGGTAATTTAGGATGCATGTAGCACATATGGAAATAATTCCTAAAGGACCACAACATGAAGTTCCTAAGCCCATACAAATCGTCAATACATGAGCATACCTTTAAACACATATACTTATATCTCACAAACCATCAGTCATATATTATATAAGCGATTTAAAGTAGACACTCTAATATTATGAGTTTGGAAAACATATATGATCTTGGGCGTATTTGTACGCCTATTTGACATATTTTACCTATGTTATACCTTGTTTTTAAAGAGATAATTATTTAATAATTGTGTGTTTGATGTATATTCATGATATCCTTGATAATGAGCTAAAATATGTTATTAGATGCATTTAAGATTTAAAAAGGTGGAGAAAACGCACCCAGAGTGAGCTAAAGACAGAATATCAGAACTAAGGAATGAAGTTGGGAAAATTTTAGACTAAGTGGAGTAGGAGCACTGACTGGTGCGCTGCATCAACCTAACTGGGGCACTTCCTAGCACGTTGTGCAAAGCCCAAACATCAAAAGCATGAAATTACACCAGGTTGGCGCACTACTTGGTGCGTCGTGCTACCTTGTTTGCCAAGTCCAAGTCCAAGCCCAACAAAGATTTGAAGTTTATAACCACTACAATACATATAAACTTTGAATTTTTTTAGAGGGTTAATCACTTTTTGACCAAGCATAATGCGGAAGTGAGATTTCACCATTACGATTCTTTTCTTCTTAATTCTCCTAGCCTTAGTTTGTAAATACAATTCAAATTCTTGTAGTTTTAATGATAACATGAACGGATAAAAGCCCTTATTTTGGGGTTACAGCCATAATATGATTATTTAGTAAATGATTGTGTTGACGAAGTTTATTTATCATATTAGTTGTTCTTATATTCTTGTGATTACTACTCTAATGCTTAGCTACGATTGCCATAAATATATAATCTCTTTGTGTACTTGGAAGACAAATCATTGAGATATAATTAAAAATATAAGTAGCGAGATCTCTACTTTAATAAAATAAAGAATTAATTTACTACTATAAATAGGAATATACCTAGAATGCGCCTTACTTGGTTACAAAACCGGAAGATAGATGTATACATTCATATTGAATTATCACATCCCTGCTCAATGATGTAGTTGTGAGACCAATTTGGATACATGATTAGAGGCTCAAAATACCATTATCATATTAGTAACCTCGTAAAACAATAATTAGATGAATAAACTAAGTCAACGAAATCGAATTA
>JAGDQO010002046.1:0-13370 GCA_018342035.1 Solanum appendiculatum | reverse complement strand
ATTGAATTTTGGAATGAGCTCTGGATAGGTGATGATACTCTAAGAAGCACTTTCCCACAACTATACATCATTAGCCTTCAAAAAAATGCCACTGTCTCTCAGGTTTGGAGCCAGCAAGGGTGGAACCTGATTTTTAGAAGAGCTTTGAATGACTGGGAAATTGATGGAGTAGCAGACCTGCTTCAGGTTTTAAACTCTTTTTCAGGTATCTCTGTGGGGCTAGACAAACCAGTCTGGAGTCTCCATAGTAGAGGATTTTTTACAGTAAAATCTTGCTACTGGAAGATTAATAACAGGCAATCTTTGACAAATATATGGCCCTGGAAGTTAATTTGGAAAGTCAAAAGCCAACTGAAAGTTTCATGTTTTGCTTGGCTTGTGATCAGAAGAGCATGTCTAACTCATGAGGTGTTACAAAGAAGAGGTTTACAAATTTGCTCAAGGTTTTTAATGTGTGATCAGGAAACAGAGGTAAATAGTCATTTGTTTCTACACTGCAAAACAACTGCAAATATGTGGAACATGTTCTTATGTATTCTGGGAGTAAGTTGGGTAATGCCTAAAACTACCCTGGTGCTACTCAGCAGTTGGAAAGGAATTGGAAGAAGAGGGCAGAGCGAAGATTGGTGGATGAGCATTCCAATTTGTATCTGGTGGACTTTATGGAAGGAAAGAAATACCAGATGCTTTGAAGGCAAAAGCTGCAATGCACAAAAGATCAAAATAAAATGCCTTAGCCTTTTATTTTTTGGTGTAAACAGAATATGGTGGGGGAGGCAGAAACTCTAGTTGATTTCATAGGCAAATTGTAAAGCTTTTAGTTTTTGTGAAGGATGTGTCCCACCCATTGTGGTCTGTAAGTATCCCACCTCATCATCCTTCTGATGATGATCTTTTGTGAATACAAAGTTACTTTCTCAAAAAAAAAAAAGTGTTATCAAAAGCAAAAACCGCAAAAGAGCTCTAAGATCCGTTGGGGCTTTAAGCGTAAAGCACAGATAAAGTGTGGGCTTAATGAAAAAGGCACAAAGGGAAAAAAATGTGTTTAGTCCAAGTAATTACAATAAAGTGAAATATCAATTGTTCAGTGTCACCTATTCAAAAGAGGCTCATTGACAAGGAAAGTATGTCTTAGAACCTTGATGACGACACTAAAGCGCACATTAAGCAAAGTGAAGCGCTCAACAAATGAGCTTCAGGGCTTAAGCGCGCTCTCAGCACACCTTTGACAATACTGCTTCTACTGTCACTAATTTGATATATAAGTTGAATTTACTCACTTCCACTGAGTACTAATGTTTCTTTATTAGGAAAAAACATATAAGTTAAATATGATATCTTAAGAAAAGGAGGGCATACATTTTTGTGAAAATTCCGTGTTTTAAAGTGTGTGACCGTCTTATCTAAAAGCTTAAACAAATAGAGAACACACTTTTTATTGACTTAATTTTGTCTTCAACAGGCCCCTTCACATACTTCTTAAAGTGTGTGAAAAATCTTTTTTCTTTTAAATAGTTGGTAATAATGAGACTTGAACCCAAGACTTCTGGTTGTTGTAATAACATGTTAAAGTGTGCGACTTTCTCATTTGATAGTTCAAAATGTTGGAAAGTGCAGTTTTTATTAACTTAATTTTGTCTTCAACATGCATAAAGGTGCACCAATTTTCTAAATCAGACGCTCAAACTGATCCTTCCATATCATGCTCCTTTTAGATATCTTTAAGATCTTCAATTCAATACAGTCTCACAAACAATAATGCAAAATTTCAACTACCAATGATAGTGGGAAAGGGCAACAAATAGGCTTCAGATTTAAATGTACAAGAAAATAATGTGGAAAATGGTGTAAAGCCAGCTAGAAGAGATGGTAGTCCACTTGTTATTCTATATTATTAAAGAAGTAGTAGCCAGGAACAAGCAAGACAAGAAATTTATAATAAAATTAGAACCGGTAGTTCAAGTTAGAAGTTAGGCCACAAACACACCTGAGTTGCAAAAGATGACCATCACTAGAATTACTATCCACCTATAATGAAAACACAAAAATAAGAAGAAGAAAAACAACCATTAGTAAGGATGTAGCAGAAAAGACGGTGATTCCAGGGTAACTATCAGCATGTACCTGTGAAGTTGCGACCAAAGGATCCTTTAATACAACTTCCAAAAGCTCACGAGCCTTTTTATAGTCTTTAGCTTCCAACTTCAAAAGTCCCTCATGGTAAGTTTGTGATAAGTGAAATTCCTGCAAAAACCAAATTATAAATAAATTGTAAAAAAAGACAGAAATCAAAATAGCTCCATGCTTGCTCACAATAAAATTTGCAAAAAAATATCATCCAGGTGATCACAAAAAAGAAAGCTGCTTTATAATGTCTTAAACACAACTAGCTTTCTCAAATTTTAAATGCTTGATAAAGGAATATAATGAATTAAACTAGCTTTTTATATCTTAATCTTGCACAATTAGGGTACTGAAACATAAGGGGCTCTTTACAATTAATTCTTAAATCAATCCCAAGTCCCAACAACTAAGCAGGCAATTTCTTTGTTTTCTATAAAGAAACCCCATTTAATCCCAGACAGCAATTCAATTGCAACAACAACACATGTAAATCAAACGGAAAAGCAAGAACAAGTTTACCTGTGCTTCTTTGGTTGGGGCTAAAGGTTCCCATTGGCTTACTGACTCTGTATCGTTGATGGCTGCAATCGAAAACTGAAAAACACAAATTTTGAAAGAAGAATCAAAAAGCCAGTTGAAAATTATACAGCGAAAAGTTAATTTATTTGAATTTTGATAGCTTACCATTGTAGCGAACCAGTATGAGTTGAACTCTAATGGATTTTCTCCATTCAAGAATTGAGCGGGGGAACTTTACACATGAAATTGAATTTCAGTGTAAACTCAAAGTAAATAATGTAACCTTTTTAAATTTCTTCCTTCAAATATATATATTTCATCAGGTAATATATATCAATTTTCTTTGTCTCCTAAACTAGTTATGGGATCGAGGATATAAAAATAATACCTAATTTTTTTACTAAATACGTATAATTCCTGTTACATTTTTCTATAATATAATTGATGATTTAATATAATTGTAGGTTAATCATATTTTGTTGATGAGTTTTTGTAACTGTTAAAGTTTCATTTTATATAATTGGATAATTTTTAAGGAAAAAATTATTTATGAGAAAGTAAGTTTAATAGGAAATTAAATATGGATACAAGTGATGTGATATTCTATAAACTAATATGGTAAAATATGAACTTGAAAAAAAATTATGAATTTGTGAGCATGAAATAGATTTTATATTTATTGATTTCACTCATTATTTTATGTGTCAAGATTTTATGCATATTAAATGTGGATTTTAACTTTAATTTAAAATGAAATTTTAAAATATTAATTTAGTTCTTCATATGTACTTTATGCTTAAAAAGATTCATTCTTAAATAATAAAAAGATATTTTAGAGACAATTCTATCTTATTCTTTTTTTCCGTAAGATTTAATAATATTTTTCATGTTTAAGCTTTTTCTCATGATTATCTCACGTTTTTTCGAAAGATTTAATAATGTTTTTCTATCCTAGACTTCCAATGATATCTAACAATCACTAGTATTGTTAATTTATTTTATTTTGAATTTTAAGTTTTTTCAACGATTTTTACATTCCCTTGGTGCAAATTTTCTTTCAATTTTGTTATTTTATTTTATTTTTGGATTTGTAATAATATTGCATGCACTTAATTTAGAGTTCATTGGATTTTGCAACTGCTGGTCCTTTTGCTTCTTCCCTATTTAGGGGATTGTATTTCAAATTTTGTTATTTTTTAAATGCTTGATTATTAAATTTTAGTTTTTTATGTGTGTGTTTTTTAATTTATTAATTTTTCATGGTAGGCCTTTGTAATTTGTATTTACTTGGAGAAGGAGAAAGGAAAGGAATTTGTCATGATTCAAATTATAGTGATTGACGCTTATACTAATTTTGGTGGGCGAATCATGTCTTACCAACTAACCAATATTGTAATCGATTCATTTAACACATTTTAAAGCATTTAAGGCTAGAAATGAGAGTTCTTAATATAGATAAAATAAAAATGCGGAAATCTAATTATTACATTTTTCAAGATTTAAAAGTCATTGTACAAAGGGCTCTAACTAACAATATTTAAAAGTAGCAAATCAATTAAATAAATAACATCCGTAAAGAAATAGATATATATCCCAAGAAGATTTGAGACAGACTAGATAGGAGTAGTTCACCCTCAAATCGGTCAACCAGTTGAGCTAGAAATTGAATTACATAGATGATTTTGGATCACAGTCTACACTTAAAAAAAAGTGGAGAAATAGCATCTATACAAACACTATGTATTAGTTGGCATTATATGCCGACTCAAATTAGTAAAAGTATATATAGAAAGTAAGTAAAACAAGTAGATCGGTACAATAACGCATAATCAATTAACTCAGCAACTCAAGTAATCAACACTAGCTAGGTAAATAACCTCATTTTGGACATATCGATATCAAACAATCAATGGACATATAAGTCACCAAAAATAGACATAATGATCATCACAAACTCTGCAAATATAAAGTAGTTACACAATCATAAAATTATATCCACAATGATTCAAAATTGTATACTCTCTCTATCTCATCTATCTCATGTTGTACCATATAGTGTACTCTCAATTGTCACTCATTTGTAAACACATACTAAAGGGACTTTAAACTTGTCTAACTAGTCGTGGCTTGCAAGGAACCGTAGGTGTTCATGTATCGTACCAATATTGTACCTATTCATTATATAACTGTTCATCCATAAGCTCATATCAAACTCAAGTTATTCATCACTACAGGTATTGTATCGATGTGGTACATGATTCATCACATAAAATCGCTTGTCTGTAAGCTCACATCGGACTTGACCCACTCATAATCAAAATAGTATATATAATCTCAACTCGCTCAACATATCTCCATACGCTCTCTGTTCAGTTAACTCAGAATAATAACAACACGTACACAATAAATATTACAAATGCCCATCACCATTATAAGTCATTTAAAGATAGGTCTCAACAATTAACAACTTATTCATGCAATCATTGTCATGCCAACACATATCAACCATGGAATAAGTCTAAAGACCAATCAAACATATTACATTGACTCACGACACATGCAAGCGATTAATGAAATTCTAACTCCAAATAAAGCATAACCTACCTCAATTGAAAATTTTGAACATGCAAGTTATTTCTCAATGCCTCCAAATACTCAAAGTCTAAGATAAGCAAATACAAAAGTAAATAGCGAAATGATCTAATGGACCCCTGTACTTGTATGTGTTTGTATTGTGGATCCTTCTACGTAACCCTTTACCAACTAAACCCTTAAACTCAATCAAAAAATGATTTTTAGACCCCTCCTATCATGTTTGTAGTCCACTCTCCCTTAAATAGATGACATATCAAATACATGTCACATAAATTAATAACACATCATAATTATCTTCACTAACTATTTTTAAAAATTATTAATCAAAATATTAAATAAAAGGTAAAATAATTCTTTAAAGTAAAATTCTTATTTCTCTCACCTTCCTCCAACTTCCGTTCAACTTTCGTCCACCTCTCCCGACCAACAACGACCATCACCACCATCCTCACAACGACCATCACCTCCACCCTCTTAGTCTCTTTTTCTTCCATTTAAACTTGTCTTTATACAAAAAAAGAGGGACATCAAAAATGGAAGTCTTGTAAAGAAAATCTTGAATCTAAAATTAGATCTAAGTTAATCTTCCTTTGTTTCCTTTTCTTTTCCTTCCTTTGTAAGCCTTTTGTATTTGAAAATTTTACTCTTTAATGATGGTATTTGAAGAAACTAAAATGAAAAAAAAATTATTCAAAAAGAAATGAATCGGCTGATGGGGTGGCTGAAACAGGGAGTCGAGGCTGATATGGGATGGGGAATAGCTAAAAGAGGGGGTTGGGGATGGCTGAAAAAGAGGGTTAGGGCAGAGATGGGAGTGGGGGATGGCTGAAAAGGGGGATTAGGGTGGGTTGAAAAAAAAGTTGGGGCGGGGATGGGGGTGGGGGTAGGGAATGACTCAAGAAGGTGAAGTGTGGGGAAGAAAGAAGACTTCTTTTTTTATAAATTTATTATTTTATATTTTTTTAAAATTTAAATATGCTATTCACTTGCCTTTACATATGTGTGGCTACACTCTCTCGTCAACTCAACCATCCTAATGCCGCATAAGTATGGTCAATGGTCAGAGGAGTTTGATATATTGTGTTTTAATGAATTTAAGGGTTCAGTTGATAAAGGGTTAAGTAGAAGGGTCCATAATACAAACTCGTACAAGTATAGGGGTCCATCAGATCATTTCGCCAAAGTAATTCAACCATCTACTCTTCAAACAATAGCTTAGGGAATTCCAATCCCACTTAATTCTATATTTTCTCAGGGTCTAACACATTACCCAACGATTATTCATCATTATTTAGTCCCCTAGTGATCATATTAGCCGGATTCATGAAGTTTCTACTCCATTAACTCCTTAAAACAGTTTTTAAGCTAAGATTCAATTTTTATTGAACTCTAGGTCCCTAAAACATCATTATCATGTATTAGAACATCAATTTCATCCTAAAAAGTGTTAATTAACAACTTAGAAGTAAAATATACATTAATTACGTCAACCCATAAGTTTTTCCGTAGTTTTCATGAACTCTAGGGTTCTAATCCATAATCTACCATATAAACCCCCTTTGATCCTAGGGCATTAGAGAATCACTAGGTAGAATAGTTAACAAAGGATAGCTTATTTGAAGAAGAAAATAGCCCTGATCATGGGAAAATTGCCTCTTTGAAGTTCTATTTTGCCTCGCATCGTCCGTCACATCGATCATTTCTTCACTGCAGTGGCTCCGTTGTGACGATCAAGACTTCGTTATGGCGAGTCCTATGTATATAGCTAGTGAGTCTGAGTCTCGAACAGCCACAACAGTCTCATTATAGCGACAGCTCCACCGTTACATAGGTGCCCCTTAACCAGAATCTCAATTTTGAAAACTGAGATAAGCTTCAATATTTCACAATATAAATCTCAACTACAAGAAATCACGACACAAAGTGTGCCTGCTTTTGTGGAGTTTGATGTGTTTGTGTTAAATTTTCAAATTTTGCCCCCAAAAGCACATGTTTTTGAGTTCTTTAGAAGCAGATCGTATCTTGCATAACTTGTGGGATATTATAATATGAAAATATAAATTTGTGCTCCACGAAAAAATTATTTGTTATCATTTCAATATTAGAAATATTTTCGTCCGCTTAACTTTCACTTAAATTATTGAAAGACAAATAAAAGACAATTAAATTTGAGGAAAAAATTGAAGACCACCCAATATAGGAGTGATTCTGCAAATGACCCTTGATTATTTATTTAGCACATATTGACCTGCCAAAATTCAACCCAAATTGTTTAGTTGTCACACCTAGGGCTGGGCATAATTTGGTTGAAACCGAAAAAATCGACCTAACTGATTTTTTTTAATTTCAATTTCGGTTTTTCCATTAAAACGGTCGGTTTCGGTTTTAATTTTTAAAATTTCGGTAATTCGGTTCGATTTTCAGTTTTTAAGTATTTTTTTCGGTTAACCGAAAAACCAATTTTTATGTAATACATTATTCTACATTATATTTTATATGCAAATACTTATACATTAAGGGGTCGTTTGGTTACCGTATAGGATGCATCTTATTCATGTATAAAAAGTTGTATTAATTTTTACAATGTTTGGTAAATGCTTTGTATTAGGTAGAAAAGTCAACATGACTTATACCATGTTTGGTTGATAGGTTTCTAAATATTGTATAAAAGTTATTCATGTATTAATTTTATACGGTGTTTGGTTGCATTTTTTGTAATCCTACATAATTGATACCTACATAACTTATGAGGAAATCTATGTATAAGTTATGCAGGATAGAAGGTGGAATAAGTTATGTGGGTATTAGTCATACATGTATTAAAATGTTAAATTACATATTTATCCCTATTAATTTACTTTTAAATTTTTTCTATTGAAAACTTTACATAACTATTCTATTTTCCTAACTATTTTTGTTTCTTATTTCTTTTTGTATACGAACAACTTTTTATTTGTTTTCATTTTGAAATCAAAATATAAATATTTTATTAATATTATGAATCGGAATGTATAATTTTGATAACGCATATACTAATTATATATTAGCATTATATATTAGTACTAAATATATTTCACATATTTAATTATCATGTATTATTTTTTTATTTAGAATGTGAATTTATATATAATTCATGTAGTTGGTATACTAAAAATGTACAAACAATACATGCAGCATATTAATAGAAATTTACATTATATAAAATCAGTGGCGAAGCCAGAAATTTCACAAAGGGTATCCAGAAATAGAAAGTGGAAAAAAAATATTTGCTGCTAATGAGATTCAAACACACGAGCACTGCCTCATTCCAAGCATTTTGGACCACTAGGCTATAATAGCTTGTTGTGTTAAGGGTGTCCAAAATATGTTATTTAATCATTTCATGTATCATTTTACTTGTATATATGGTATTGTTTTCCGACGAAGGGTGTCCAATTGGACACCCTTACCCCCAAGTACCTCCGCCACTGTATAAAATAGGATATTATTATGTACTTAGTATTAATAATATTTTATTTTTATAAACTTTAAACATTAAAAAATAGAGAAAAAAAACAAACAAAATTCCTACTTAAGTATAGAGAAAATTCCTTTCTGTATTTTTTGTAGAGAGAATTTATATTATTTGCTTGCTTATTTATTTGTAAATAATATATATTAATTTATATTAAATTCAATATTCAATAGTTAATAATTTAAGTAATGTAATCTCTATATAACTAAATAATACCTACATGACTAATACCCGCATAACTAAACCCTGCATAACTAATACCCGCATAACTAAACCCTGCATAACTAATACCCGCATAACTAAACCCTGCATAACTAATACCGGCATAATTAAACCCTGCATAACTAATACCCTCATAACTAATACATGCATAACAAAACCCTGTATAACTAATACCTGCATAACTCTAACCAGTAACCAAACGGCCCCTAACATTATTGAAAACTGAAAAGCCCAATAGCGTCTATTAGGCTAAAAGCCTATTACTTATCCCTATTTATATCCACCCAAAGGCCAAATCTTGAATCCCTAATTCACATCAAACTCACCATTTACTGTGAAAAAGGTAAGAACTGAAGAGTGACGCCGCGAGGCGTGATCCATCGTTCTCAATAAGAACTGGAATGCTGGTTCTTGTTTTGTATTGTTGTTGATGTCTAATACTCTTGTTTTCTTAGCTTTTTGTTGCATCCTGAACTTGAAGTATTTTAGCTTATTTTTACTGATATGTAATTTTGCTTTTGGATAGTAAATTAGTTATTATTGTTTCATCTTTGTAGAGTTGTAGACTTGTAGTAATTAATTACTTGCCACTGCAGTGATTGATTTTGATTGTTGAAATTAGTAAATCATGTTGAAAATTCTATTTTGTTAATTGATCCAAAAAAGGCGCAAAATGATATTCAAACCGAAAAAATAAATCGAAATAAACCGAACCGAAATTGCAAAAATCGAACTGAACCGAATTTATTTCAGTTCAGTTTCGGTTCATATTTTTTTCAAACCGAAATCAGAAAAATCGAATCGAATTTCACAAACCGAACCGACTGAATGCCCAGCCCTAGTCACACCTACTTGTTGGCTGATAGAGGATATTTTCCATATCAAGATTGGATCCTCTAAGATAGATAATTGTTGTAATCTAGAATATTTTTTTCTCCTTTTTTGTAAAATATATGATTTTATAGAATCCCAGATTTCATGGGATCTAGGTGATTCTGGTCCACAATATCTCATGTATATAAAGCCATGTATATGACATAGAAAGATATGAATGAATTATTCAACTATCTTATTCCACATGGTATCAGAGTTTTAGGCTTATTCCTGACTAGTTTTATTTATTTTGTCTTGAAAAAATCTTTTTCTATCTTTATCCGCCTAAAGATTGAAACCATTCAAGAACCATGCTAGAAAATGTAACTACTGCAACTATTCCAGCCTCTAAAAATGTTTATGCAACTGTAGATTATAACTCTACAGTTTCAACTGGTGATTTGCAAAACATTCAAGCCTCTTATCAGTTGAATGGAAAAAATTACTTAAAATGGGCTCAACTGGTTCATACTTTTTTAAAAGGTAAAGGGAAAATACGACACCTTCTCGGTACAGGATCATCTAAAGAAGACCCCACGTTTGATGCATGGGATGAACATGATGCAATGGTGATGTCTTGGTTATGGAACTCTATGCTTCTAGAAATCAGCGATAGCGTTATGTTTCTAAGCACCGCTAAGGAAATTTTGGATGCAGTGAAAAAGACGTACTCTAAAGTACATGATGCTGCCAGGATCTATGAAATAAAACCAAAACTTTCTGCAGCAAAACAGGGAGCTCGACCTGTCACTAAATATTCTAATTTTTTACAGGGGTTATGGCAAGAAATTGATCATTATCAATGCATTCAAATGGGTTGTAAGGATGATGCTGTAATTCTGAAAAGATTTATTGAAAAAGAAAGGATTTATGATTTTCTAGCAGGGTTAAATGCAGAATTTGATTTCGTGAGAGTGCAAATCTTAGGAAAAGAAGATCTGCCATCATTGAATGAGATAATGACCATTATACATACAGAAGAAGGACGAATGAGTGTTATGCTTGAAACTCAAATTAATGAAGGATCGGCTCTTGTAGCAAAAGGGACAAGTTCAAAAGAATCTGGAGTTTCACAATGGGAGAGCACCATCAAGCCCACGGGTTCATTCAAACTACCATTCAATAGGGACAATCTCTATTACACCTATTGTAAAAAAGTATCGGCACACCCGAGAGAGATGTTGGAGACTCAATGGTAGACCTCCAAACAGAAACATTAGTGATGGAAAGCATGCACATATAGCTAGCAGCCCTCAGACTGATGAAACAAATACATACTCAACTTCAGCAGGTAGTGGTTCATTGGCCTTCACAGGTATTTCTTGCTCTTTTGTTACAAATGTCTCAAACAAATTTTCTCCAATATAGGTGGTTGATTCCGGGGCAACTGATCACATGACCAGTTCCTCTCATCTCTTCATATCATATTCCCCTTGTCCTAGCTATAAGAAAAATAACTATAGCTGATGGTCCAGTTATTACTGTAGCTGGACAAGGAGACATACCACTGGAAATCCTTGATACTTAAAGATGTCTTTCATGTCCCAAAGTTACCTGTTGTTGCTCTCAAATGCACACGCAAGTGTACGTGGTCGAGCAAGTAATATAGTGGCTCTAAAAGTGCCGGATTATCGAACTCAAAGGACTTTTCAATTAACTATTTACTAAATTATACTTATCCTAGTTATTTATTCAAGAATGCTAAAAGAATTTGATTTATAAATAAAAGAATGCAAGAATTAAATACTAAAATTACATAACTATGATTGGGGAAATTCCAGGGCTGCAGCCTACTTAGAATTCATGCATAGTATCTTTTCCTATGGACATCAATTGGTTATCAAATCACTGATTTACAGGATTTTATGTATGATCATGGTCTCCCGACCTCTAATTGCCTACTTTAATTGGCAGTCTAACAACATCATTGAGCGGGGATAGACTGAACCAATTACCGAGCATTACGTTTTCATCTTGTCTATTAACCAAGCAAGGTCTGTAGGTATATCCCTATCCTAGATACAAATCAACCCTAATTCTAGAGAAGATCATACTCCTTTTGTTCCACGTTCTATCCTCCTATTCATCTCCCAAGTTCAATTCGAACAATACATTTATTTCAATGGTGGCCAATCACGAAATACTAAATCAAGAACAAAAGAGAAATTTATATGATAACCAACTTCAATCCATAAAATTCAATACTAAACAATCATTCGTAGCTGCAGCCCCAGAACAAGGGTCTTTGGCTTCTAATGCCTAAAAAAAGAAGAAAAGCACCCTAAAAAGTATAATGATTTTCTCCTCCCAAAGTATTTTCCCCGTCTATCCCCATATCTCCTTTAATAATTATTCTTATGGACTATTTATAGATGTAGGAAACTCTAAATAAAATAATTGAGTCCAAAATAAATTATTGGGTCCAAAATAAATTATTGGGTCTCACGTTAACCGCCGTAACAGAATCAATTTGTGCGTGTCTCTGGAGCTTGACACGTGGCCTTCTCTTCAATATTGTTACTTTCAATTGTGCACTGCTGCTGATATAAAATATTATTATTATATTAAAATTAATCCATTAAGTTGTCTGCTTGATTTCTTTCTTCAACCTTCCATCTTTAATTCGTTTTAGCTCCAAACCTCTTCATCTTCACATCAATTTAATCCTATAAATAAAATATACTATTTAGCATAATTCATAAAATTTATGTTAAAAAGGACAAATATAAATAATAAATATGAGAAAAATAATAATAAGAAAATATATTTTTGGCCTCGCATCACCTGCAAATCTCATTTCTATCCAGAAAGTCACCAAAAATTCCAAATGTCAAGTAACTTTTTCCCTTCATATTGCTTATTTCAATAACAAAACACGAAGGTGATGATTGCCGTGCTAGTGAGAAAGGTGGTCTTTATTGTCTGGATGTCCACAATGATAAAGATACAACTAAGAATTCCTTATCTAGTTCATTTTTGTCTAAATATGTTATGTCCAATAAAGAAAAAGTATGGCTTTATCATCGTCGTTTAGGTCATCCTTCCTTTTATGTAATCAAAATGATGTTTCCATCTTTGTTCAAGGATTTAATTGTTGAGTTATTTCATTGTGATGATTGTGAAATTGCAAAACACAAACGTGTTTTCTATCCAATTAGTCCCAAAAGAAGTCAAGCTCCATTTTCTCTTATTCATAGTGATATTTGGGGACCCTCTCCCATTCTTAATATTTCTGGTGCTAGATGATTAGTGTCATTCATTGATGATTGTACAAGAGTAACGTGGATCTATTTGCTAAAGCAAAATCAGATGTTAGTCGAATTCTTCCTACCTTTTTTAATCTGATCAAAACCCAATATGATGTGCCTATTAAAAGATTATGATCTGAAAATGCCAAGGACTACTTCAATCAAACCCTCTCTATTTTCTTCCAAAAAGAGGGGATTATTCATGAATCTTTATGTGTCAATACTCCTCAACAAAATGGAATAGCAGAGAGAAGAAACGATTTGTTACTTGACAT
>JAGDQO010002044.1:0-15302 GCA_018342035.1 Solanum appendiculatum | reverse complement strand
CCACATTAGCTTTACCGAGATGATAATGCACACTCATATCATAATCTTTAAGAAATTCTAGCCACCTTCTTTGTCTCAAGTTGAGATCTTTTTGGGTGAAGACATATTGGAGGCTCTTATGATCGGTGAACACATTAACATGTACCCCATACAAATAATGACGCCAAATCTTTAAAGCAAACACCACCGCGGCTAATTTAAGATCATGCATAGGATAGTTCTTTTCATGCACTTTGAGTTGTCTAGAAGCATAGGCTATCACCTTACCATTTTGCATTAGGACACAACCCAAGCCAACTCTAGAAGCATCACAATACACAACAAATCCCTCAAGCCCATTCGGTAGTGACAATATAGGAGCGGACACAAGTTTATCTTTCAAGGTTTGAAAACTCCTTTCGCACTCGTTGGTCCACTCAAACTTAGCCTTCTTTTGTGTCAACTTAGTCATGGGAGAAGCAATAGAAGAAAACCCATTCACAAATCTCCGGTAGTAACCCGCTAAGCCCAAGAAGCTCCTAATATCTGACGGGGTCAATGGCCTAGGCCAATTTCTAATCACATCGGTCTTCTTAGGGTCTACCTTAATACAATCCCCCGACACCACATGACCTAGGAAGGCAACCTCCCTCAACCAAAATTCACACTTTTCATACTTGGCATACAACTTCTCCTCTCTTAATCTTTGCAACACAACCCTCAAGTGACCCATATGTTCTTCCTCACTATGCGAATAGATTAAAATATCATCAATGAAAACCACAACACAGGAATCAAGGTAGGGTTTAAAGACCCTATTCATTAGGTCCATGAAGGTAGCCGGTGCATTGGTCAACCCAAAGGACATGACCACAAATTCATAATGTCCATACCTAGTACGGAAGGCTGTCTTGGGAATGTCACCCTCCCTCACCTTCATTTGATGATACCCAGACCGAAGATCAATCTTAGAGAAGTGGCTAGCCCCTTGCAATTGGTCGAACAAGTCATCAATCCTAGGAAGAGGATATTTATTCTTGACGGTGACCCTATTGAGTTGCCGATAATCAATACACATCCTAAAGGACCCATCTTTCTTCTTCACAAACAACACCGGTGCACCCATGGTGATTGGCTAGGCCTAATAAAACCCTTCTCCAACAAGTCCCTCAATTGTTCTTTCAACTCCTTTAACTCCGCCGGGCCATACGGTAAGGGGGAATAGAAATGGGTTGAGTATCGGGGAGGAGGTCTATGCCAAAATCTATTTCCCTTTCGGGAGGAACATCGGGAAGGTCATTAGGAAAGACATCAAGGAATTCATTTAAGACCGGAACCGACTCTATAAGAAGGGTTTTGGACTCCACATCCCTAACCCTCACGAGGTGATAGAGACACCCCTTAGAGATCAACTTACGGGCTTTAATGCAAGAGATGAATCTACCCTTGACTACCACATTTTGGCTTTCCCACTCAAAAATGGGTTCACTTGGGAATTGGAACTTGACCCTTCGGGTTCTACAATCAATAGAAGCATAGTATGCATGCAACCAATCCATCCCAAGAACAACATCAAAATCGACCATGTTCAATTCAACAAGATCACAAGGCAATATTTTATGCAAGATGCAAATAGGACAATTTCTATAGACCTTCCTAGCAACAATATATGCACCAAATAGGGAGTAAGACACCTTATTTGACTCACGCAACGAGTCGCGGCTCGTCTTCCTCTTGTATTAGGCATGATCTAGCGTAACAAAGAACAACCGTTAGGGAAGAACTTAATTCAACTCTACAGCACGACTTAGAACATGGAGAAAGGAAACATTTCCTAAAACGTCTCATAGCCTCCTACTCATAGTTGGGGTGCACAACACAACCATGAATCGGACTCTAATCAACGCGGTGTGTTGGACTCCGAGGATCATTCAACCTAGTGCTCTGATACCAAGTTTGTCACGACCCAAGCCTAGGGCCTAGATGTGACCGGCGAATGGGGAACCCGAAGGAACCCCAAACAAGCCTCATAGCGTATCATTACACATCCTTGGTCGCGGAAGCAATAAAATGACCATAAGCGATAAGCATAATCAAGGGGGAAATCGGGACTAAGGGAGCAAGAAAAAAAAAATGATACATAAATACCATAGATGAGTCAAGCTCAAGCATAATACACAACTTGTCCAACACCACCTCTAAACATGAGTACTTAGCGGGGGCCAAGACAAACTACCGGGCTCACCCTCATAGTCAAAACATAACTAGAAAGGAAAAGTTTTATACATAGCAAAAGATCATGAGCAACGTCCCCGAAATGGAGGACTCACCAATAACCACTATAAAAAAATCGTACTAGCCACGCGGAGGAGGATGGTCAAGCGGTGCTCCGGTCCCTACATGGTGACATCATGTAGGCATAGAGTATGCGTTAGTACATTTGAATGTACTAAGTATATGGGATGCAATGCAATGCTACATTAGATGGACATCATAGGAAAAATGCGTAATCATACCCAATAGAGTATGCGTTAGTACATTTTGTATAATGATGCTTACATAAAAATCATATTTAATGGGACGTAGTACATGTGTGGCGAGTGACCATCAATATAGTATTTTCAAGGCCTACCACCCCCTTGGAGAGGCGAAAGAGGTACAAACCCCTCAATATGGTTACACGGGCCTACCACCCCCCGTGCTGGGACCAAGGTACAAACCCCTCGATATGGTTACACGGGCCTACCACCCCCCGTGCTAGGGACCAAGGTACAAACCCCTCGATATGGTTACACGGGCCTACCACCCCCCGTGCTAGGGACAGAGGTACAAACCCCTCGATATGGTTACACGGGCCTACCACCCCCCGTGCTAGGGACCAAGGGACAAACCCCCCGATATGGTTACACGGGCCTACCACCCCCCGAGCTAGGGACCAAGGTACCAACCCCTCGATATGGTTATACGGGCCTACTACCCCCCGTACTAGGCAACCAAGGTACAAACCCCTCGATATGGTTATACGGGCCTACTACCCCCCGTACTAGGCATGGTCGACTCACAACAATTATTTAGAGAAAATCATATACATGTGTCCATTTCATCATCATTTCAGTAATTACATAACCATCCGACTCATAGGACGTACCTTGGACCTTCCCTTTCCTATGAATTCTATAAATGGGCATTTTATCAAACACAAGGTGGCCAATTGTTCATGTAAATGAAATCATGTATTTCAAGAATACTAAGTCCATCCAATTCAAAAATCCATATAAATCAGCCACCAAACAACATACATATATATATCAACCTTCATAATGTGATCATGGAAGCATGTAAACCATAAACATCACATAAAAATTCCATTTCATGATAATATGCAAAAAGGACCATAATAGGGTGTGTAGTAGTAATTCCATAATCAAGAGTTCATAATTGATCATGAGGACCCATAAATTTGAAGTAGAAATAGAGGATAAATGGTTGGACTTGTGGAAAGGAAGGTTTCCACAATCAAACCCACATACCTCAACTTTGAAGAATCCTTGATGAAGATTGGAATGGAGAATCGAAGCTTGAGATTGAGTCTTGAATCCGGAATTAGAGCTTGAGATGTTTGAATTTGGTTGAAGATCTTGGTGGAATTTTTGGAGAGGGCTTAGAGAGTGTTTTTGGAGTTTAAGAAAAATGACTAAGTATGGACATATCCCCTTTTTATAAAAAAAAACGTCTCCAACCCGCCTAAAAAAAATAGCTCACTGGAAATTGCAAATCTGCACAGACAGGTTTTACGAAAATGGTCATAACTCCCTCATCCTAACTTGGAATGAGGTGAAACCAAGTGCGTTGGAGAGCTAACTCAAAGAGCTTTAATTTAATAGTTTGCAGCCCTTCCAGTTCCTTGTGTGCTAAGAGGATATTGCCCTTTAAAGTTTGACCCTCCAAATCACAATTTTTGCGATTTTCGAATTTTGATACGGTTGTTCTAAAATTCGGGTTAGACCCATTCCCCACTCAATTTGACCCCACGAATAAGAATATGAAGTCGAATTTCCGAAATCATGCACGGATTTTGAGATATATGGAAATTACAATTATAGGTGTTTCCGAAGCACATTTTCAGGCATTTTTGGGGTCGTTTCAATATCTCCCTCTTGGGAACATTCGTCCCCGAATGTTAAAGAAACGTACATGAGAGACACAAACATGGAAATTTCAGCCCACATAAGGATGCAACAATGCACTTACACCTTATTTCAAAACCTCAACATAGTTGTAAAACCACAATGAACTTGTCAACTTAAGCATGAATGTATGCAATGACATGGGGCTGAACTTAAGACCTGAGATTTTATAAAGGGCTTAGATCAATACCTTAGGCTCGAGTGGAGTGGAAAAGATAAGGATATCGCCTTTGCATGTCCGCTTCGGCCTCCCAAGTAGCACTTTCAACTTGGTGATTTCTCCAAAGGACTTTAATGGAAGCCACATCTTTGTTTCTCAACCTCTTCACTTGTCTATCTAAAATCTGGACCGGAACCTCTTCATAGGTCAAATTATCTTCAACAACACCCACACCATCAAGAGACACAATGGCATTCGGATCACCCACACACTTCCTCAACATAGACACATGAAATATCGGATGAACCAAATCCATCTCGCTGGGCAATTCCAACTCATAAGCTACCTTGCCAATTCTCCTCATCACCTTATAAGGACCCACGTATCTTGGGCTCAACTTGCCCTTCTTACCAAAACGAACCACACCCTTCATGGGTGTCACCTTCAAATAAAACCAATCACCAACTCGGAATTCAAGAGCCCTTCTCCTCGCATCGGCCATAGGGACTTATTGGCGACTTTGGGCCATCTTCAACCGTTTCTCTAATCATCCTAACCTTCTCAAGGAGCCTCCATAACTAGGTCTTGTCCTAAACAAGGCCACCTCACCAACCTCAAACCAGCCCAACCGGTTGATTTACAACGCCTCCCATAGAGAGCCTCAAAAGGAGCCATACGGGATTGCTAGAGATGATAGCTATTGTTATAGGCAAACTCAATCAATTGGAAAGATGATTCCCAATACCTTAAGCTCCATACACAAGCCATTAAGCATATCCTCAAGTGTCTTTGGATAGTCCTTGTCGGCTAGTTCCATCTTTGCGGGTGAAAGGCTTCGTAGTTAGGCTTAACTATCGTACCTAGACCCCTTTGAAGAAGACTCCAAAAGTTGTTGAAGCTAATATGAGGTACATCGGTTCCGATATGATGGATAGAGGAATTCCCATGCAACCTTTACCAAGTCAGAATAATAACCTTTGCATAATCTTCCGCCCCATATGTTGTCTTTACCGGTAGAGAAAATGAGCCGATTTTGTCATCCTATCAACCACCACCCAAATAGAATCAAAACCTTTTTCTAGTCTTGGGTAAACCAACTACAAAATCCATATTAATTTCTTCCCACTTCCAAGTAGGAATCTCTATGTCTTGGGTTAGACCACCCGGCCTTTGATGTTCGGCCTTGACTTGTTGACAACTATGACAACCGGAGACGAATTTGGCAATGTCCTTCTCATGCCTCCCCACCAATACACATCCCTCAAATCTCTATACATTTTGGTGGAACCGGGGTGGATGGAGTAGGAAGAATTATGAGCCTCCTCAAGAATTTTCTCCCTCAAACCATCAACATAAGGCACACACAACCTACCTTGGTACCTAAGGGCACCATCTCCCTCTTGGGAGAAAACTTCCACCTTGCTCTCTTTCACCAAGGCCTTCAATTCAAACAAGGAAGAATCAAGATCTTGTTTTGCTATCACCTCATCAACCAAGGAAGACCTAGCACCATCAACAACGACCACACCACCATTACCAACCTCTTCCAACCTAACCCCCAACCTAGCCAACCGATGTACCCCCCTAGCCATTTCCCTATCACCAATATCAACATGAGCTAGGCTACCCATAGACACCCTACTCAAAGCATCCGCCACCACATTAGCTTTACCGGGATGATAATGCACACTCATATCATAATCTTTAAGAAATTCTAGCCACCTTCTTTGTCTCAAGTTGAGATCTTTTTGGGTGAAGACATATTGGAGGCTCTTATGATCGGTGAACACATCGACATGTAACCCATACAAATAATGACGCCAAATCTTTAAAGCAAACACCACCGCGGCTAATTCAAGATCATGCGTAGGATAGTTCTTTCTCATGCACTTTGAGTTGGTTCTAGAAAGCATAGGTTATAACCTTACCATTTTGCATTAGGACACAAACCCAAGCCAACTCTAGAAGCATTCACATAGCACAACAAATCCCTCAAGCCCATCCTAGTGACAATATAAGGAGCGGACACAAGTTTATCTTTCAAGGTTTTGAAAACTCTTCCACTCGTCGGTCCACTCAAATCTTAGCCTTTCTTTTGTGTCAACTTAGTCATGGGAGAAGCAATAGAAGAAAACCCATTTCACAAATCTCGTAGTAACTCGCTAAGCCCAAGAAGCTTCCTAATATCCGACGGGGTGTCAATGGCCTAGGCCAATTTTCTATCACATCGGTCTTCTTTAGGTCTACCTTAATACCACCCCCCGACACCACATGACCTAGGAAGGCAACCTCCCTCAGCCAAAATTCACACTTTTTCATACTTGGCATACAACTTCTCCTCTCTTAATCTTTGCAACACAACCCTCAAGTGACCCGTATGTTCTTCCTCGCTATGCGAATAGATTAAAATATCATCAATGAAGACCACAACAAAGGAATCAAGGTAGGGTTTAAAGACCCTATTCATTAGGTCCATGAAGGTAACCGGTGCATTGGTCAACCCAAAGGACATGACCACAAATTCATAATGTCCATACCTAGTCCGGAAGGCTGTCTTGGGAATGTCACCCTCCCTTACCTTCACTTGATGATACCCGGACCGAAGATCAATTTTAGAGAAGTGGCTAGCCCCTTGCAATTGGTCGAACAAGTCATCAATCCTAGGAAGAGGGATATTTATTTCTTTGACGGTGACCCTATGAGTTGCCGGTAATCGATACACATCCTAAGACCCATATTTTCTTCTTCACAAACAACACTCGGTGCACCCCATTGGTGATTGGCTAGGCCTAATAAAACCCTTCTCCAACAAGTCCCTCAATTGTTCTTTCAACTCCTTTACTCCGCCGGGCCATACGGTTAAAGGGGGAATAGAAATGGTTAGTATTCGGGAAGGAGGTCTATGCCAAAAATCTTTTTACCTTCGGGAGGGACACCGGAAGGTCATTAGTAAAGACAATTCAAGGAATTCATTTTACGACCGGAAGCCTACTCTTAAGAAGGGTTTTGGACTCCACATCGCTAACCCTCACAAGGTGATTAGAGACACCCCTTTAGAGATCAACTTACGGGCTTTTAATGCAAGAAGATGAATCTTACCCTTGACTACCACTTTTTGCTTTTCCCACCAAAGAATGGGTTCACTTGGGAATTGGAACTTGACCCTACGGGTTCTACAATCGAATAGAAGCATAGTATGCATGCAACCAATCCATCCCAAGAACAACATCAAATCGACCATGTTCAATTCAACAAGATCACAAGGCAATATTTTATGCAAGATGCAAATAGGACAATTTCTATAGACCTTCCTAGCAACAATATATGCACCAAATAGGAGTAGACACCTTATATGACTCACGCAACGAGTCGGGCTCAACATGAAACTTTTTGGCAACAAAGGGGGTGACAAAAGAAAGAGAGGCACCCGGATCAATTAGTGAATATACATCCAAGTCAAAGATTTTCAACATACCGGTAACGACATCGGGGACTTCATCGACCCCTTGCCTCCCATGCAAAGCATAAAATCGATTGTGCCTTGGGGCACCATCTTGTCGGCCCCCTCTCCCCAAAGTAACCGCATTGGCACCTTGTGGACGGACCTCCTTACCCTTGTTGCGATTTCGGGGACAATCCATTGCCTTGTGCCCCATTTCCCCACAACTGTAGCAAGCACCGGTATTTCTCAAACACGGGCCACCATGGCCCTTACCACACTTCTGACATACATCACTAGGACCCATACCACCAACACCTTGGGCCCTTGGAACGTCATTGGCAAACCCCCTATGGGGCGCATGAGAAGACCCTTGGCCTTGATGAAATCGGCCTCCCCTTCGACTTTGGAACTTGCCCTCAAAACGGGCCCTTTTGGCCTCATGACCCCTCCTCTTCCTCACCTTCTCCTCCTCCATTTGTTCGGCATAGACCATCAAGCGGGACAAGTCCATGTCACTAATCAACATTGCGGACCGGCATTCTTCACTCACTAGGTCGGACACACCCATCACGAATTTATTCATTCTAGACCGTGAGTCGGCAACTGAGTGTGGAGCATATCTTGAAAGTTGGTTAAACTTGAGGGCATACTCCCTCACACTCATAGATCCTTGTTTTAAATTCATGAACTCCACCAATTTGGCTTCCCTAAGCTCTAGAGGAAAGAATCGATTAAGGAAAGCCGTTTTGAACTCTTGCCAAGGCACCACATAGTTTGCCCCCTTCTCTCTCTTCCATTGGTTGTACCATATTTGGGCCACTCCTTTTAGTTGGTAGGCCGCCAACTCTGCCTTATTTTCTGACCTCACGCCCATGATAGCTAATATCTTGTGGACTTCATCAATGAACTCTTGAGGGTCTTCATCTAACTTAGACCCATAGAATTCTGGGGGATTCATTCGCACGAAGTCTCTCACCCGAGATGCCGGGGTAGGAGCCTGAGGGGCTTGGGTCCCGTGGTTGGCTTGATTAGCCATAGCTTGTGCAAATAAAGTAAGGGCATCCCGAAGATCCCCATTGGTCGGTTGTTCCTCGGGTGCGCGGGCTCGTCTTCCTTTTGTATTAGGCATGATCTAGCCTAGCAAAGAACAACTGTTAGGGAAGAACTTAATTCAACTCTACAGCACGACTTAGAACATGGAGAAGGGAAACATTTCCTAAAACGTCTCATAGCCTCCTACTAATAGTTGTGGTGCACAACACAACCATGAATCGGACTCTAATCAACGCGGTGTGTTGGACTCCGAGGATCATTCAACCTAGTGCTCTGATACCAAGTTTGTCACGACCCAAGCCTAGGGCCTAGATGTGACCGGCGAATGGGGAACCCGAAGGAACCCCAAACAAGCCTCATAGCGTATCATTACACATCCTTGGTCGCGGAAGCAATTAAATGACCATAAGCGATAAGCATAATCAAGGGGGAAATCGGGACTAAGGGAGCAAGAAAAAAAAAGAAATGATACATAAATACCATAGATGAGTCAAGCTCAAGCATAATACACAACTTGTCCAACACCACCTCTAAACATGAGTACTTAGCGGGGGCCAAGACAAACTACCGGGCTCACCCTCATAGTCAAAACATAACTAGAAAGGAAAAGTTTTATACATAGCAAAAGGTCATGAGCAACGTCCCCGAAATGGAGGACTCACCAATAACCACTATAGAAAATCGTACTAGCCACGCGGAGGAGGATGGTCAAGCGGTGCTCCGGTCCCTACATGGTGACATCATGTAGGCATAGAGTATGCGTTAGTACATTTGAATGTACTAAGTATATGGGATGCAATGCAATGCTACATTAGATGGACATCATAGGAAAAATGCGTAATCATACCCAATAGATAGCATATTAATGAAATGATATGTATAATGATGCTTACATAAAAATCATATTTAGTGGGACGTAGTACATGTGTGGCGAGTGACCATCAATACAGTATTTCCAAGGCCTACCACCCCCTTGGAGAGGCGAAAGAGGTACAAACCCCTCAATATGGTTACACGGGCCTACCACCCCCCGAGCTAGGGACCAAGGTACAAACCCCTCGATATGGTTATACGGGCCTACTACCCCCCCGTACTAGGCAACCAAGGTACCAACCCCTCGATACGGTTATACGGGCCTACTACCCCCCGTACTAGGCTTGGTCGACTCACAACACTTATATAGAGAAAATCATATACATGTGTCCATTTCATCATCATTTCAGTAATTACATAACCATCCGACTCATAGGACGTACCTTGGACCTTCCCTTTCCTAAGAATTCTATAAATGGGCATTTTATCAAACACAAGGTGGGCAATTGTTCATGTAAATGAAATCATGTATTTCAAGAATACTAAGTCCAACCAATTCCAAAATCCATATAAATCAGCCCACCAACAACATACATATATATATCAACCTTCATAATTTGATCATGGAAGCATGTAAACCATAAACATCACATAAAAATTCCATTTCATGATAATATGCAAAATGGACCATAATAGGGTGTGTAGTAGTAATTCCATAATTCAAGAGTTCATAAATAATCATAAGGACCCATAAACTTGAAGTAGAAATAGAGGATAAATGGTTGGACTTGTGGAAAGGAAGGTTTCCACAATCAAACCCACATACCTCAACTTTGGAGAATCCTTGATGAAGATTGGAATGGAGAATCGAAGCTTGAGATTGAGTCTTGAATCCGGAATTAGAGCTTGAGATGTTTGAATTTGGTTGAAGATCTTGGTGGAATTTTTGAGAGGGCTTAGAGAGTGTTTTTGGAGTTAAGAAAAATGACTAAGTATGGGACATATCCCCTTTTTATAAAAAAAACGTCTCCAACCCGCCTAAAAAAAATAGCTCACTGGAAATTGCAAATCTGCACAGACAGGTTTTACGAAAATGGTCATAACTCCCTCATCCTAACTCGGAATGAGGTGAAACCAAGTGCGTTGGAAAGCTAACTCAAAGAGCTTTAATTTGATAGGTTGCAGCCCTTCCAGTTCCTTGTGTGCTAAGAGATATGCCCCTTTAAAGTTGACCCTCCAAATCGCAATTTTTGCGATTTTCGAATTTTGATACGGTTGCTCTAAAATTCGGGTTAGACCCATTTCCCACTCAATTTGACCCCACAAGTAAGAATATGAAGTCGAATTTCCGAAATCATGCACGGATTTTGAGATATATGGAAATTACAATTATAGGTGTTTCCGAAGCACATTTTCGGGCATTTTTGGGGTCGTTTCAGTACCGTTCTATAGGACTCTACTAGACTGGTTTTGATAAAAAGAGATCAACGAACCTAGGAATCTGATACCAACTTTATCATGACCAAGAATGTCGTGAGTGGCACCCGCACTAATCCTCCGGTGGAAGAACCAAGTACCAATCCAAAACTTAGCCCAACACGCCATGTTCAATTTCAGGAGTTCTACTCGTCCGAATTCGATTTCGTAAAGGTTTATGGGTTCCTTAATGTCTTGGCTATTAGAAAATATAAACCAAGGCTAGAAATATCACCCCACTCATTTCCGGATTTCCCTAGACCTCGCCTCGCCCAGATTCGGTATGAGACTGGCCTAACCTAAAAATTTTAAGTCACTATCCGAAAAGTTTTTTGGCCCAATTTCTTTCACCGTTGGCCTAATCATAACGATCGGGACGGGTCATTACAATTTGCTTGAGAAATGACCAGAACAATTTATATTATTCACTTAGTCATATTTATCTCTACTTAGCGGTATTATTATTTCTCCAAATCTTCTTCTACATTGAGGGGTATATTGACTCAATTTGCCACTTACAGATATATTAAAATTATAGACAATATAGTGTTGTCGCATATCTGATTATGTCGCTGTATTTTTCCAATAAGTATGACACACAAAGTTGATGAAGTAGACAAACCAACCTAGTTTTAAATAGTGATCGTTGTCCAGAGGAGAGTAACGAAATATAACGTATGTCCATCATCCTCTGACACTTGAACCCTCTGCCTCCCTTACCAAAATATATCCATTGCACTCAATGTAGAATTCTTTCAAATGTCAATCTTTTCACGCCCATCCCCTTAAGACTAATTCTTCTTCTTCTTCTTGCATTTATCATTTTCTAATATTATCTCATAACCAAATTGTTTTTTTCTCTCCTCTTCATACATAATTTCTAGTATTTCCCATAAGAACATAATATGATGAAACATTCTTAAGATTGTTGGAAATTTTATGAAAAATACTTCATTACGAAAACCTGAAGAAAATTATCATAGCTTGAGTCATGTCAAAGATATTATCCTTAAAGATATTTCACTCGGTATAGGTGTATTCCCCAAGATTCAAGAAGCTCATCTACGGTAAAATTATGAGTCAGAGACTAACAGAGATTCCTTTCAAAAGAACTATATATATATAGAGAGAGAGAGTAGAGAGAGAGAGATATTACTCTAGTGAAGAAATAGCAGTTGAGTGTACGAATAAGGGTATTACGGGAATTCTATATTTTCCAAGGAAAGTCGTGTGAATTTTCATTAGATGCGTGCCCTCTGTATTAGCAAACACGTATACTGCACTTTAGGATAATGTATGATCTACGTCCATTCATAGTCTCCTTGCATTTTAGCTTACTTTTCTTTTCTCTGTGTTAAAATTTTTCTTAGTGAATTTTGTACTAGATGCTTGTAATTGATTGTTTAAACTCTTCTTTGGAACTACACTTTGATTGATTAAATTCTTCTACAGACTAAGGGAAGTACACTAAAATTACCATCAGATAGGGAAAATAGAAATGAAAAGAAAAGAACTTTGATGCAGCAAAGGTGTTTGAGGATCTGCATCAAGTACGGATTAATTCTTTTATTCATTTTTTTAATTAGGAATTCTAAAGTTGTTGTGTGAGATCATAGGAATGGATTGCTGGTGTTCTGTGGTAATAGGAAGTTCAACCCTAAGGTTTATCTATCACACTTTCTATCCTATTAACTCATTTTTCTTAAGTGCATCTAATGTCATCTTACTATGTTTACATGGAGTAAGTGGCGGAAGATGTAGCAATAGTATATATGTGAAAACACGATATTTCATGAGCTTACTTTCTTTAATCATCTCACTATTACATTTGCCTTATCATGTGAACAAGCAAAATGTTGAAATTTTGTCTTGAAAGAAGAGCGTCGCCATAACATGATAACACATAATAGGAGTCTCACAATGATAGAATTATGTAACTTTATGGATTTTGCATTATGGCTATGATTCTTTACATCTATCTTATGTTTATATTTCGAACACACACCTGCAATTGTTAGAAAGTCAGAATTCCTTTGCATTGTTGAGACTTGAGTAGAAAAATCTCAATTTTATATACCTTTTAACTTCGTTCATGGTTCCCTTATGTTAATTTAGTTATTCTTACAAGAGAAATAATTCATATTGTTTTTGCCATGACTAAATAGATTCATTGTCCGAGGAAAAAAAGAAGAAGAATAAGGGAAAAATATTTTGGCAAAAGGGTACCAACAGGACAAGCTTTGCGAAGAGTTTAATAGTAAGTTGTTTCTAGCACGCAAATGGAATTATCTAAGTGGTTGTATTTTCTGCTGTCTATGAATATGCCAATGTTATGTTGTGGCTAAAGAATGATTTGGTTTTGATGGTGTTCTGCCGCATCTCTTTATAATATATTAGTTGCCTCTATATTTAATGAGAACTCATCAAATGTTAAATGTTAAAGTATCTGTTAGAACCAGTGAACATTAACTCTTACAGTTTCATGTCTTCTATGTTGTCTTTACATAAGAGAAGTGTAAATTATATTATCTGTTTTTTGGTTGTTATAATAATTTCAGTTCTAATAGTTTCACAAGCAAGTTGCCATTGGGTCTTCTTTATAGTAGTATTTGACTTGAGTAAAGTGAACACAATATTAAAAAAAAAAAAGTTTATATTGTTAACAATTAAGGTTTGCTTAATTTTGCTTCAGGTTCTTGGTCAAAACTTTGATTTGCAACCCTTATGCAGGGAATACATTTGAATGGATGGAAGTTCCTTTGCATCAACTATAGAAGATATATTTAGTTTTTGAGCTCCTTTTGTTTAACTGGAACTACAATGATGATAAAATTTCTTTTATATATGTTTTTATGCATTATGCTATGACAATTAGAATCAAAGTTCAAATTTTCTTTTTCAGCATTTTGAATAAAAAAAAGTCGAAGATACACAAATGTACATGTTGGACACGGGCCTTGCCCATCTAGTATATATATGAGGAAGAATTTGTAGTAGAACGTGTTCTTATCTATCTCCTCGTAAGAAGAATGTATCACTATATATATGATGAAGATATCATCTTTTGGTCCTTGTGAAAAGATTTCGACGAATAAATTCATATTAACAATACGAAGAATAAATGCAATTATGAAGAGTCTAATGATTTATTTATTTGATCAAAATAACATTAGAGAGCTTAAATATTTCCTCATTAACTATCCATTCAAGACTAATTAATAAATATTAAAATGATGAAAAGATAACATTGGGTTAAGTTATTTTCTTGAGATGCTAAAATATTTTCCCTATAGGAAGTGCTTTCGTTATTGAATGTTATTTGTGACGACTATGGATAGTCACCACTAAAAATTAGGGCTGGGCATAAAAATCGAAATACCGAATCGAATCGAATTTTTTCGATTTTTCGGTTTCGGTTTCGGTTTTTCGATTTTCGATATATATTTTCGATAATTCGATTCGGTGTTCGGTATGTATTTTTGTATTATTCGGTATTTCGGTTTAACCGAAATATACTATATTATAAATTTATAATAATATTTAAAATTAATATTATATTAATTATTAACATTAAATAATAAATATTTTTATAATATGTTATATTTTATTATATAATATAACATTAAATATAATATTTCTAAAGAGGTTTGCTTTTTACGTTTTAATACGTTACGTCCCACTTCCAAGTTCCCACTTTCCAGTCCACCGGCAAGTCGGCGACCAGCAGACAGCAGCGGCGACAGGCGGCCAGAACTCCAGCAGCAGACGACCGGCAACCGACCAGCTCTCCAACAGCAGACGACCGGCGTCCGGCGGCGGCGACCAGTCTTTATCTAGGTATTTTTGATTTTTTTTTTGATTTCTTCTTCTGTTTTTTTTTTTTTTTTTTTTTGATAAATAGTAAAGCACCAAAATTTTTTTATCACTTTATATTTAATAGAGTAATAACTTTAACACTTTAATGACCACTTATTTTCAGTCCATTAAGCTGAAAAATAAAAAAAAATTCTAAAGTTTTAAATTTTAGAAAGCCCACTAAGCAGGCTCATAACAAAAAACCGAACTAACAAATACCGAACCGAAATATTAAAACCGAACTGAAATATTAAAAATCGAACCGAATCGAATTATTTCGATTCAGTATTTAGTACAACAAATACAAGTACCGAAAACCGAAAAAACCGAAAAAAAC
>JAGDQO010002043.1:0-44792 GCA_018342035.1 Solanum appendiculatum | reverse complement strand
CTATTTCTAGCTTGTGACTGATGCTTTGGGTTCGAGGCCCTGATTCTATCATTTTGGGTTCGAGGCCCAGCTTCTACAACTTTGGGTTCTTGGAGCCATATGCCCATTGATACGCCCAAATTACACCTTCTTAAAGAGGTATAAGCGGTCGTTGTCAAATAAAGAACCTAACAACGGTTAGGGTCGATTCCACGAGGAATATGGTTTAGACTGAGTAAAATTTATTGTAATTTGTACGTTTAGCCAAATTATCTCAGTAAAAAGGGGGGGGGGGTTGTAAATAAAAATAATAATTGATGTATGAGTAGTAACCCGTAAACAAGTAACAAGATTTGGAGTTTGTAATATCAATATGAGAATGAAACTAGGGCACATGTGTTCCCCACAAGCTCTTAACTCAGTAATCCTAATAATAGTAACTCTTTCCTAGTATTTAACATCTATAGTCGATAAGTTAGGTATCCCTAAGTGATTGGTCCTCCAAATAGGGAATTTCACCCCGTAACCTGGTTTGTCTACGGGTGTTGCTTTACTAACCCTTACCTTTGACCCAGATTAGCCCTCTGCGTATGTGGTTCAGACTATTAGATAGCGGACTCATCAACACTAAATCTCCGTTGTTTAATCTCTTTCTCATTCATTACTTCCTTGGTCCAGAAAGTAGGAATGAGGTAAGTTCTAACATTGCGCACCGTTAAAAAACATTCAAAACGAAGAGATTCACAATTACATGCACAAACACTTATCAAGAATTACAACATTATTAGTGTTACTTTCGTTAGTTACTCATGGTTCCCACAACCCTAGTTGTGGATTTAGCTACTCATTCTTGAAGTTTCACAATTCATGTTAGGGTTTGAATAATAAATCATGAACTTACAATGATAATAGATGAACTCCACAATCTCGAATTGAAAAGGAAAGGAAAACTTTATAATCCCAACTTTAAGAATTAATTGCTACAAAGGTTCGCAAAATAATTCCCAAAGACAAAGTAAAATATTCAAAAAACCTCTAACCCTGAAAAACAAAAATTACAACTGGAATTTATAGAAAATAAAACCTAAACTAAGTAGGAAAAGGAAAACTAAGGAAATTCGGTTTGGGCAGTGTCGTCTACGGTTGGTGATCTATGGCTCATAAATCCCTCCCGTCATTCAATAGTTAGTACAAAATCTGAAGGTCACTTCCTACAGGCATGATCTACGGCTTGTAGATCTTAGTACGACCCGTCCTGATCCTCCGTCAATCAGTTACTGAAGCTGACCCTCTCTGAACTTTTCTACGATTCGTAGCAGGATCTATGGTTCGTCAATCGCAACTGTCATTCCATACTTAGCTCAAAATCTTCAAGCTCCTGAACCACGACTCTGACTTATGGCTCATCGATGGAATGACGGCTCGTAGTTTAGCTCGTACATCATAAAAAATCCACTGCTGTAACACTTCAATCACCACTAGCCCCAAAAATATATTTCCTGAAAAATTTCCCACAAATAGCATCATATCTACTAACTAAATGCTTAAGAAGTATGCAAAACTCTAAGTTTAATGCATCAAAAGTATCGTAATTTCATGGTACATCACCCATAAGTCCCCAATTCACTCCACCGGGTGGGGTTTAAGTCTTTGCCTTGGTATTTTTAGCTTTGTCCGAGTCCATAGCTACTTGCACCTAGGTTCGAGTCCGTGGTTATATTTATACATGGTTTGAGTCCATGACTATCCGTAGCCTTGGTTCGAGTCCTCGGTTACTCCATATCTCGGTTCGAGTCCGTGATCCTTCATTTTCATTTCTTGATAAGCTTCAGGCATATGGATTGGTTCGGTTCGAGTCCACAGAAGGTTGTGGAAATTTTGGAAACTTCTTCAGATCCTCTTATTTCATTGCTAGCTCTTCCTTGTACCTCTCGGGCTTATGAAAGTCCGCTCGGGTTTTACCTTTAACTTTCGCATGAGTGTACCCGTCGGGTTTATGGGAGCCTGGTTGGATTTAGTTATTCATTCTCCTTTGCCTTTGTGTGTTAGTACATTCGTGTGCATACCTAGTAGATTTCTCATTTCGATTTCAGGTTATGGTTTGCATTCTCGCATTTCATATTGCTTTTGCTTTTCTGCTCAGTCGGCCTATGATGCCTCCTGAGTACCTGTTGTTTTGGTACTCATGCTACACTCTACATCTGTTTTCGTGATGCAAGTTTGAGTACCAGCTACCAGCGTTGATATTGAGCCAGCTGCGGTCAGATTCGGAGGTGAGGGTGAGCATATAGCGTCCTGGAGTTACGCATCTCCTTTTGTGTATATATATATATATGTATTGACTTGTCTTTTGCTTTTTGAGATAGTCTGGTTTCTATGGTCCACTTTTGGGACTTGTACTCATTTTGTTAGTAGCTCTGTACATGTGACTTCCAGGTTCTGGGAGGGATCTTTTATTTGTAGATATTGTTGGCTTCCTCCCGATTCTTCTTCTATGACTCCGTTATTTATGTTACCGTTTAGTTTGGGTTTAGTTTCTACCCTCAATCCCTTTACTTGTAAGTTTCGAGATACGGGCTGGCTTGCCTACTGGTGGGTTTTAGTAGGCGCCATCATGACTCGAGAAATTGAGCCGTGACAAGTTGGTATTAGAGCCAAGTTCATCGGCCTCACTTATACGGAGCTAACGTCTAGTAGAGTCTTACGGTTTGGTGCGGAGATGTCCTAGATTTATCTTCGTTAGGCTATAGGATATCGTTAGGAAAATTTCCTATTTTGTATCATTTTTGTGCATCTGTTGTCTAATTAGTTTAATGGGATCTTATTTGTTTCACTCTTTCATAGGATGGCTCACACGAATGGTAGAGCGGCCGGGGGTGTGCACCTGGGCCCGCAGATAGAGCCCCAACTAGGGGCAGAGGCCGACCCCGAGGTCAAGGCATGACTGCTGCACTAGCTCGAGATAGAGAGAGGACTCCGGAGCCAGAGGTGGAGCCTCAGGTAGATCATTTTCCTCCTCAGCCGATGGGACGGGAACCAGCCCAGCCATCACCTGCACCAGCTGCCGCTCCAGACCTTCAGGTAATACTTGCCCATATTTTAGAAGCCATAAAGGGTATGCTGTAGCAGGCCCCAGCTCCAGCCCCAGCACGCACTCCAGCTCCAGCACCATAGGGTCAGCTTGCTCCAACGGCTCCAGAAGTTCAGTAGCCACCAACATTGGCCACCGCTCAACCGGATGATTTAGATGAAGTTATTCTACTACGAGAGTAGAAGATACTCGAGGTGTTTATGAGATTGTCACCGCTGAGGTTTTCTAAAGCTGTTGGGGAGGATGCCAATGAGTTTCTTACTACTTGCCGAGAATGGCTACATGCTTTAGGATTGGTGGAGTTGAGGGGAGCTGACTTCACCGCATATCAACTAGATGGGCCTGCCAGAGAGTGGTGGCGTTCCTACTTAGAGACCAGGCTAGTAGGGTCTCCACCGGTATATTGTCCAAAGTTCTCAGAGGCCTTTTTGGCTAGGTTCATTTCGCAGAACGTCAGAGATCGGCTTCGTGATGTGTTTTCGAGGTTGGAGCAGGGCTCCATGACTGTGTCTGAGTATGAGGCTAGATTTCACGAGCTATCCCGTCATGCTACTATGATCTTACCTACGGAGGAGGAAAGGGTTCGGTGCTTTGTCAGATGATTGAGGCTATAGTTGCGTATTAAGACTCAATCCATGGTTTCAGCGGGCTACTCCTTTCTCGATGTTGTGGATCACGCTTGTACACTTGAGCAGCTCCATCGCGAGGCCCAAGCGGACAGCGGCAAGAGGGCTAGACAGGATGATAGTCATAATGGGCCCCATTTCAAGCCTAGAGATTCACATGACAGGCCCCGTCAGAGGTTCAGCAAGGTCAGTCCAGTCGTCCGTTTCAGGTATCGCTTCATGCTACAGATGGTGACTAGCACCGTTAGGGTGGCTCTAGTGCTGGTCTGAGTCAGGGCTGATGGGTGTTCAGCCGGTTATTAAGGCCGGGGTGGCCGACCTCCAGTTGTGAGCAGACTTCCACAGGGTTGTTATACCTGCGGGGAGCTAGATCATTGGTCCAGAGAGTTCCCTCTTCGTAGGCTAGCCGCACCAGCTCCACAGACAGCTAGACCCTTACCAGCAGCCACACCTCCAGCTAGAGGAGGAGGTCAGCATCAGGATACACGGGGAAGTCCCCGGGGAGGCAGGTCAGGTTGGCGAGTTGATGCCAGAGGTAAGGGCACCCAGGGCCACTTCTACTCAGCTCCAGCTAGAGCAAAGGCTGAGGCATCAGATGATGTGATTGCATGTATGATTCTTTTATGCCATCAGCCCGCCACAACTTTATTTGATCCAGGCTCCACTTATTCTTATGTATATGCATATTGCACTCCTCGGTTGAGTATGAGTCCAGAGCCCTTAGCAGTGCCGTTACATGTTTCGACCCAATAGGTGATTCTTTAGTAGTGGATAAAATTTTTAGATCATGTGTTGTGACTATTCAGGGGTGGGACACTCGGGCTAATCTTATTTTACTTGATATGTTGGATTTCGATATGATACTGGGCATGGACTAGTTATCCCCTCACCGAGCGGTCTTGGATTGCTTTGCCAAGACCGTTACCTTACCCATGCCTGGTATTCCGCCGGTGGTGTGGAAGGGCTCTTGTTGTCGCACGCCGGTTGGGGTGATTTCTTTTATTCAGTCTTGGAGATTAGTGGCTAGCGGGTGTTTGGCTTATTTTGCTCATGACAGAGATGTTAGTAGGGAGGGCCCTACGGTTGATTCAGTGCCTATAATTTGAGAGTATGCAAATGTGTTCCCTACTAACCGCCTGGCCTACCCCTAGATCGTGATATTAATTTCGACAGTAACTTGGAGCCGGGTACTCATCCTATTTCTATCCTACCATACCGTATGGCCCCTATAGAGGTCAAGGAGCTCAGTGTTCAGCTTCATGATCTCTTAGGTAAGGGATTCATTTAGCCTAGTGTATCGCCTTGAGGTTCCCCAGTCTTGTTTGTGAAGAAGAAGAATGGTACTATGCGGATGTGTATTGATTACAAGCAGCTGAATAAGGTGACGGTGAAGAACTGTTACCCCATGCCTCACATTGATGACCTATTTGACCAGCTTCAAGGTGCTGTGGTGTTTTCTAAGATTGATCTGAGTTCCGGCTATCACCAGTTGAGGATTAGGGCAGCAAACATCCCTAAGACCGCATTTAGGACTCCTTATGGCCATTATGAGTTCCTAGTGATGTCTTTTGGGTTGACTAATGCCCCTGCCGCCTTCATGGACTTGAAAACCTGTGTATTCAGGCCGTATCTTGACTCCTTTGTCATAGTCTTCAGCGACGATATATTGGTATACTCACAGAGCCAGAGTGAGTATGAGCAACATATGAGGTTATTGCTCCAGACTTTGAGAGATCATCAGCTTAATGCCATGTTTTCAAAGTGCGAGTTTTGGCTTGAGTCTGTAGCATTCTTGGGGCACGTGGTGTCCAAGGATGGCATTACGATGGATTCTGTGAAGATTGAGGCTATTCGTGATTGGGCCAGGCCCACCTCTGTGACTGGGATTTGTAGCTTCGTCGGATTGGCAGGATACTACAGGCGTTTTGTTGAGGGCTTTTCTACTATAGCGGCACCTTTGACTTGGCTGACTCACCAGAATGTTCCCTTTGAGTGGTTGGGGGAGTGCGAGAGGAGCTTTCTAAGGCTTAAGAAGTTGCTTACCACCGCTCCTATATTGACTCTTCCAGTTGAGGGCAAGGGCTTCACGGTTTATTATGAAGCATTCAACATTGGTTTGGGTTGTGTATTAATGCAGAGGAGCTGGATTATTGCTTATGCATCGAGGCAGTGTAAGCTACATGAGCGCAACTACCCCACTCATGACTTAGAGTTGGCGGTGGTGGTTTTCGCGCTTAAGATCTAGAGGCACTACTTGTATGGAGTTTGTTGTGAGATTTACATTGATCACATGAGCCTTCAGTACATTATGAGCCAAAGAGACCTTAATTCGAGGCAGAGCCATTGGATTGAGTTCCTGAATGACTATGACCTCTCTATTCTCTACCATTCGGGCAAGATGAATGTAGTAGCAGACGCCTTGAGGCGGAAGGCGGTGATCATGGGTAGTCTAGCTTTCCTTTCTATTTTGGAGTGAATTTTGGCTTTGGACATCCAGTCCTTAGCCAACCAGATGATCAGACTTGATATTTCAGATTGCAGACGGGTGTTAGCCTATGTAGGAGTTCAGTCATCTCTGCTAGATCAGATCCGTGGTCGATAGTTTGAGGATTAGTCTTTGGTGGCACTCAGAGATAGAGTATTGGCAAGCGATGCCTAATAGGCTACTTTAGATTTAGATGGGGCTTTGAGATTCATCGGCCGGTTGTGTATTCCGAGAGTTGGGGGTTTAATTCAGCTGATCCTTAATGAGGCTCATGATTCCAGATATTCTATCCGTTCGGGCACCGCTAAGATGTATCGTGATTTGAGGCAGCGTTACTGGTGGAGCGACATGAGGAGAAACATCTTAGACTATGTGTCCCGTTGAATGTGTTGCCAGTATGTGAAGTCGAGCATTTAAGGCCTAGTGGTGAGTTGCAGAAATTACCCATTTCGGAGTGGAAGTGGGAGTGTATCACCATGGACTTCATTGTGGGCTTGCCTCGGACTTCTAAAGGTGTTGACAACATCTGGGTCGTCGTGGATCGATTGACCAAGTCAGCACACTTCCTTCCCGTTCATTCTTCCTTCAGTGTCGCGAGGTTGGCTCGTATCTACATTTGGGAGGTGGTTAGTCTTTATACTGTGCCTGTTTCTATCATTTTAGACCGGGGTTCACAATTCACTTCCAGCTTTTGGAGGGCTTTTCAAGAGGAGTTGGGCACCCGTGTCGACCTTAGCACAAAATTTCACCCGCAGACTGATGGTCGGTCAGAGCGTACCATTCAGGTCCTTGAGGATATGTTGCGGGCCTGTGTCATGGGTTTTGGAGGTCAGTGGGACCAGTTCTTGCCTTTAGTGGAGTTTGCGTACAACAACAACTACCACTCTAGTATTTAGATGGCCCCGTTTGAGGCCTCATATGGTAGGCGTTGTCGCTCTCTGGTTGGTTGGTTTGAGTCTACGAAGCCTAGGCCGTGTGGTACAGACTTGCTTCTGGAGTCCTTAGATCATGTGAGGGTGATTCAGGATAGGCTCAGGACAGCTCAGAGTAGACACCAGAATGATGTGGATCGTAGGTGTTGGCCGTTGAGGTTTGTCGTGGGTGATAGAGTATTCCTCCGAGTATCACCCATGAAGGGCGTGATGAAATTTGGGAGGCGGGGCAAGCTTAGCCCCAGATATATCGAGCGTTTTGAGATTTTGAGCACAGTTGGTGATGTTGCCTATGAGTTAGCCTTACCTCCAGCATTCTCAGATATTTATCTAGTTTTCCATGTTTCGATGCTACGACTGTATGTTCCAGATGAGTCCCCTGTGCTCCAGCATGATGCGGTTGAGTTGGATGATCGTCTGACCTATATTGAGGAGCCAGTTGCCATATTTGACAGAGATGTTAGGCAGTTGCGATCCAGAGCCATTCCTGTGGTTATGGTCTGTTGGAGGCATCTTCCAGTCGATGAGGCTACCTCGGAGATCGAGCAGGAGATGCGGGAGCAGTTCCTTGGCTTATTTGAGTCAAGTACTTCTTGACCTTTACTTTTGCGGACGAAAGTTCTTTTAGTAGTGGGTGTTGTAATGACCCTCTAGGTCATTTTTGAGTTAATGCATTCATTCCATCATTTAAAGCATTCCTATAGCGACCCAAGCCATTTATGACTTGCTCGAACTGATAGTTCAGTCATCTAGTCGTTCGTTTGGTTTTTATGAGAGTTTTAGTGTTTTGGTGCTTTTGAAACTTGAAAAGTTGATTTCGGTCATAGCTTCAGGTAAACGACCCCAGAACGGAATTCTGACGGTTCCATCAGGTCTAAAAAGGCCAAAGTAGACTAGTAACATGGTCCGCATGAGTCCCGAGGCTTTCGGTGCGACTTTAGACCATTTGGCATTTTTTGCCTTTTAAATTTTGCCTAAGTTTGACTTTGGTCAACATTCTTGGAAAATATGCACAGATGAAAATTTTGCAAGTGCAGTTAGTTCCAGAATGTCGAGTTTGGTCTAGAACGATCCTTCGTTTGCTTCTCGAGGATTTCGGTCTAATCTCGAGGCCCGTTGTGAAATTTTGCTAAAAATAGCCCTTGGGTGTGGGACCCACTTTTTGTCAAAATGACCTCGTATGGAAATTTTGACTGCGCCATTGAGTCCGGAATGCCAAATTTGATGGGGTAGCATATCTCATTTGCGCGCGGGAGGTCCCGAATGAATCCCGAGCACCCCGTTGGAGACTTGGCAATTTCCCAAAATCAGCTGCTGCAGCAATTGATGTTGCATGTCCTCTCCTTCTTCTCGTTCGTAGGCCAGGGGCCTCATTCGCGGAGCTCAATCCCTCTTTTCTCCGCATTCGTGGCAGGGTCTCTGATTTCGCGGAGGTCTAGGGTCCTTCTCTCCGCATTCGCGGTAAGGCCTCCACGTTCGCGGAGGTCTGGGATCTTTCCCTCCGCATTCGTGGGTTACTGTAGCCGTGTTCACGAAGAGCAAAGCCGTCTGGTATTTTATTTAAAGACCAGATGCGACCAGCTCGAGGGAGGCATATTCATTTGGTCATTTCTTGCTCGTTTTAGCTCGGAATGGAGTTATTCCAAGTTCCGTGGGTTCAGAATTGTTGTGGATTTGTGGGTGATTGATCGGAAAGTGTTGGGGAGGCTTCGTTGGAGGTAAATTCCATGTTAAAGCTGCTGCCATCATGGGAATTCTTAGTTTTAGGGGTGAAATTCTTGCATGCTTTGTTCCTCGCTATTTTGAGACCCGAATTATGTTCCTCTTTGGAACACAAGTTCGGGGAGGTGTATTGGACCTCTTCATGGAGTCAATTCTGCAATTATCAAAGCGGGTCCCACATTCCCTTTTTTGACTCCGAAATTAGTCTGTCTCTGATTCTTGTAATTTTAGTGTCAAAACGACCGTGCTGAGGTCGTGATTCTATTTTTGACAGCGTGGCAGCACTCTGAGGACGTACAGAAGGGGAAAGCTCCGGCAATATGATTTGGAGCGCGCGCGGTCGGCTTACAGGTAAGCTACGACTTTCTCTCCTTAGACTGAGCATGATTAAGTGATTGTATGTTGATTTGCATGATTTTAGGGTTGAATTGGTTGTTGATCCGGTTAAATTCCTAGAATCCATGCCTTAGAGTAGATTGCGGGTTTTTCGGGTAGTTGAAGCATGTCAGTTACTATTGTTGATTTTCTGTACCTTGTGGTGTGCCTTTGTATGGCTTGTGTTTATTATTGAAAGCATGTTTGGACTTAGTCTAGGCTTGGACTAGTGATTGCCATAGACTTGTATACATTTGGTGTCGTTAGGCCTTGAAATCTCTCCGACGTCGCTTTAGACGGCTTAGATCCCTGTAGAATGATATAGCAGATTTGAGTCTGATAGCGTGAGCTTTAGTTTAGGCAAATTCGTGGCTTATCAGATCTTCTATCCTCTCTCTCTCCCTATCTCTACGGTTCTGAAGTGTTATCGGATGGTTATGCTATCGCGACATTTAGAGATTGAGTTGTGCTAGGCTGGAGCCTTCTGTTGATACCTTTAGGTGGGCGGTGTCCCACGGTGACTTGACTTGACATGGAATTCTCCTTGGAATTGGCGTACCCTTGGCACTCTTGTTGGTTAGGTTATAAAATGGTTGGTTGTAGTGATTATTTACTGTTTGAGGCAATTATTTCCACCTTGTGTTTGATGCTTTGGGTTTAAGGCCCAGATTCTATCACTTTGGGTTCGAGACCCAGCTTCTACAACTTTGGGTTCTTGGAGCCATATACCCATAAGTCCCTAATTTACTCCACCGGGCGGGGTTCAAGTCCTTGCCTTGGTATTTTTAGCTTGGTTTGAGTCCATAGCTACTTGCACCTCGGTTCGAGTCCGTGGTTATATTTATACGTGGTTCAAGTCTACGACTATCTGTAGCCTTGGTTCGAGTCCTCGGTTACTCCATATCTAGGTTCGAGTCCGTGATAGTTCATTTTCATTTCTGGATAAGCTTCAGGCATATGGATTGGTTCGGTTCAAGTCCGCGGAAGGTTGTGGAAATTTTGGAAACTTCGTCAGATCCTCTTATTTCATTGCTAGGTCTTCCTTGTACCTGTCGGGCTTATGGGAGTCTGCTTAGGTTTTACCTTTAATTTGCGCACGAGTGTACCCGTCGGGTTTATGGGAGCCTGGTTGGATTTATTTATTATTTTCCTTTGCCTTTGTGTGTTAGTACACTCGTGTGCATACCTAGTAGATTTGTCATTCCAGTTTCTGGTTGTGGTTTGTATTCTCGCAATTCTTATTGCTTTTGCTTTTTTGCTCGGTCGGCCTTTGATGCCTCTTTGTACCTGTTGTTTTGGTACTCATGCTATACTCTGCATTTGTTTTCGTGACGCAGGTCTGAGTAATAGCTACCAATGTTGATATCGAGCCAGTTGCGGTCAGATTCGGAGGCGAGGGTGAGCACATAGCGTCATGGAGTTACCCTCTTCTTCTGTATATATATATATTGACTTGTCTTTTGCTTCTTGAGATAGTCTGGTTTATGTGGTCCACTTTTGGGACTTGTACTCATTTTGTTAGTAGCTCTGTATATGTGACTTCCAGGTTCTGGGAGAGATCTTTTATTTGTAGATATTTTTGGCTTGCTCCCGCTTCTTCTTCTGACTCCATTATTTATGTTACCGTTTAGTTTGAGTTTAGTTTCTGCTCTCAATCCCATTAATTGTAAGTTCTGGGATACGGACTGACTTGCCTTCTTGTGGATTTTAGTACGCGCCATCATGACTCGAGGAATCGGATCGTGACAATTAAATAATTTGTCCCCCACTCATCAAATAGAAAAAATACCACAAAATTACATTAAAAACTTTCAACTCTAAATGGTTTAGTTCTATTTTCCTTTTCCTTTTCTTTTCCCCAGAACCTCAATAATATAGTAATGGTACATGAACTTATCAATTTATCAATACAAAAATTTGGACGAGTTTACCTGAAGTTATTTCACCCAATGAGACTCTAGGTCTTCTATCCACGACTCTTTTTGTTAATTCTTCTTTTTCCTTTCAAATTGTGATCCAAATATATTAAACCACACTAACTTAATTTTACTTATGGGCCAAGTGACAGAGGGTATTAAATAATTTTTGGACTTGACCCATAAATCAGCAACTAAATAAATTATATATTTAAATAAATATTCGTCAAGTAAATAACTTTAGTTATCGAATAGTTCAAAACTCCCAAACCAATTTCATCGACTGCTCAAACATGACTCAGGGAAACTATCGGGAGGGGTAAAATGGTAATTTTATAAAAAATTCTAAAAATGACCTTCTGGGTCATTATATTATCTATCACTAAAACCCATGTTCATCCTCGAATATAAAGAATGAGAAGGAAGAATAACCAACGTTACTAAAAGCCTGAGTTATGACCTTCTAGTTGGTGCTCATCTCTCCAAGTGAGCTCCTCCTTAAGTCTATTCCATCAAGAACAACTACTACGAACTGAACTTTCGAATCAAACTTTGGTAGATCTATAGATCAGGAGTGATTATCAAGCCAGAGACTGGCCCATGAACCCAATATGAACTGAAACTCACTGTACAATAACACAATCATCATGACAAATCTTTTCTCACATAACCAAGATAACATTCTGAATCAATACCAGCTACAACTAAAAGTGAACCTGAACCAACCACCCCACACTCATAATGCACAAACCATCACAAATCTTGTCAAGATTCCACTCTCACAGCCAAATCTTCCCACAAGCTTAAGCTATAAAAATAGAATCTTTAGACATCGGATACTCATCACGGGATAATCAAACTTATCTAACCAAAAACAAGAATTGATAGTAACTACCGAGCGATCAATACATCCAAGTATATAAAACCTCTAACAACAGTGTCGAAATGCTAGATCATTATCCGTGATTGTAGACCAATCTTAGGAACAACATTACTAGAACCAATGATCTCCACATTCAATCATACATAGCAAGAACGTGACCTTGACAATGAGACGAGTATTACGACTGTTGGGCAACTATAACTATTCATGGTAGCTCTTCTATAAGTTCTCATAAGCAAGGTGGTACATGTAGAACCACTTGAAATACTTCAACTATACCAAATAACACCAAATCTACCATAATTGAAATGACCAAGTCTGTCCAAGGATGACATCCTACAAAGAGGACAATCACAGGATCAGTACACCCGATCCACCACTAGGAAACCACCCAGAGATGTAGAAACACACATGGGCATAACATAAGAATGTACAGAACCAAGGTCGAATAACACAAGATACTCTGTTCACCGTGCCTAAATCAAACATTTCATTCGTCTGACTCCATCTCCTTGATTTTTAACCACCCACAATCAATCAGTCTGGTCCCCATTACAATTGTACACATACTCGATTTATCAAATCCCACATACTCTTTCACATTATTCCATTGAAGCTCACACTCTCAATATTAACAAAACATCATAACTACTTTGGCAATTTACCTTACTCTCAAATTATTACCAGTATCGAAGTTTTCTTAGCAAACATATTGTCGCCTCTAAAATTTTTGAACTATGGCTCCCTCTCTTTCCATTTAAGCATTCCATGACAGATATCGGTCCTACCCAAGGCTGATAGCACTAATTTCAAATATGGTAGTATTTTTCTACCAAAATAAAGCTATTGAATCACCCAAAGTGAACTCCACTTAATCTTTCACATACCAAGTTTCAACTACAGTTCACACCATTATATACCTCATGCCAAAACATAGAGAAATTCTTGGCCACCCCAATAATTATGTATACTATAAGCACATAGTTTCTATTAACCATCAAATGTCCATGTAATGAATCACAACAGTCTATGTATTTCCATTTAACATAGTAATTTCAATTCCTTCGAAATCCTCAATAATCATGTAAAACTCTAGGTCCATACCATTGCGCATCCATAAGTCACCTACTATAATTCGAACAATCATAACCAATGTAAAAACACAGAATCTTCCACACATCACTATTTGTCACTCAAACCAAATCTCAATCTTCATAAAAGTTATTGATAAGCCCCTAGTATGTCTGTGTCATACTTGTTCACATTGCATAGTCACATCTGAACTTCAAAGGCAAAAATCCTTACTACCTTCAAACCCGATGCGATCAGTCATTTCTTACCTTACCAATCAATACCTTGACAAAATATACTACCATAAATGTAGAATTACAATGAAAGACTTGAATTCGGATTCCAACCGTATCAATTACCAACTCGAAACCACAAAAGAACTTATCACCACACTCAAGCCGAATGTATGTAGACTTCTTTCTCAAATCTTATTCAACAATTTTTAATCCATATGAATGACATATAACACTATCACCATAACCAGAGCAAAAGAGATGGTACCACATGTTTCTGAACTCAATTCTCCACTCTCTCTGAAGATATATCTTTGGCCCTTGTAATCAGAGTAAATATTCTTGTTCTCGCCTCCTTCCAAAGGATAAACTATATCCTAGTAATTCTTCCATTTATAATTCTAGCTCCTTTCAATTCTATTCGAGAGGTGTCTCAACACATCCTACAACTTTCTATATGACCATGCTACTCACCAAAGAGTAGAAAATCACCATTTTAGATACCCGTAAGTCGTTATTACCATATCAAATTCATTTAATCAAAAATCCTTATCAAATGGTTGCATCATGGTTATAATCCATCACAAACTCTTATTACCATTATGCTCAGTGGTCATTGACATCATCTTGAAGTCCACATTATCATCGACATGACACCTTAGACTCAAACATACTAAACAAATCCAAAGGACTAACCCAATTTATATGCACTTTCTTACTAAAATCTTCAATTGCCTTCATACAAGTATACTCTTTGGGACTTTCTTTACCCATAAACTTGTCATTCCGATATTGATCCACTCCTTTGGACCTTATGATGAAATCACCGGTCCTCATTTAGAACCCTCGGGATACACTTCACAACCTAAATGCCTTAACACCGTATCAATGATCCACTACTAAAACTTCCTTATAAACAACGCTCAACCCAAGCGTCCGTAGTAACAAACTAGTTGGTTTCTTAAATGTGAATGCAACATTGAATCTAATTATACCAGCATGTGATACAACTGATAACTCTTTAAGTAGTTAATATTCACACTTGACAATCGACGTATCCATTTTCTATATCACTAGTATCACATAGCGAAAGTCTGTTAAATCCACTACTAGAACACATCATACCTACCGAGAAGATCATACCCAAATTGTGAGCACATTTCTACCCATTGAATAGCTGTAAAACATTACCAAATTTGTTTTGTCTCTAGCCCAAGCGATGTGCATTATTTCATAGATCAAGTTTATAGGAGAAGTAACACACTCATTAACTTTAACCAACTAAGCATTCATACCGTTGTAGTAGTCGTATCATGACCCTTTTTGATATACACTAACTCTATGAAACTGCAGTAGAGATTTTGACCTCAATTGGTGCAACATTGTTCTCATCATTCGCTAAGCAACCCATACATGTTATGACAACTTTATTAACTATATTTTTTGAAGTTACAGTGCTCATTATCTAGCCATCCCTTTAGTCATTCCACTTTCAGTTGTCGAACCACTGTAGATATTGTTTATACCACACAAGTATTGTTCCTCTGCTGTGAAAGCTAACTTGAAAAAGATAACATGTTCATGAAGTATTTCAAACCATTGTTCAACCTTATCACTCAAATATCCTCAAAATGCATCATCGAGACATCACCTTACTCAACCCTTTCAAATTGTTAAACATTCCAAATTTGACCATGCATCCTTTCCATAAGTCTACCACATCCACCTTAGTACCAGATCTATCATCCAATCCATACACAACACACCAACTGCCCACATGAAGGACCCCGCACGAGTCATCATTATAAGTGATAAAGAACGGAATGAGGCGATAAATATTAGATCGAGCTAAGGACGCACGATAGAGAATCCAAAAGTGAAGAGTTTTCCTAAAAGTCACCATAGCCTCTCGAAGATAAGCAACAGAAATCTCTGTGTTGATCCTCGAGACTCTACTAGACTTGGATTGTGCACACGCGAGACCTATAAACCTGGGCATCTGATACCATTTGTCACGACCCAAAAATGGATGTGATGGTACTCGTCTTATCCCACCAAGACAAGTAAGCCTAAACCCAAATATAATGATAATGTGCGGAAGTAAAAATAAAGATGAAAGTTTAACGCTAATACTAAAGCGAAATACAAAGTCAACTTAATTAAACCCCCAAAATCTGGTTGTCACGTGCACAAGCCTCTAATGTATTATAATGGATTTGAAAGAAAAATACAAGTCTCAAATGATGTTGTCACTTAAGTAGAAGAAGGTCATAAATAGGAGTAAGAAGGTCCGCTGAGATGACAAACAACTACCTCACAAAACTCCACATGAAGCCTGAGAAAAGAAGATAATCGAAATTATCACAAAGATCTGGGCTCATAACCTACAAAATGTAGAAGCAAGGGGGTGAGTACCAAACCACACGATACTCAGCAAGCAAGCTCCTAAACATAAGCTAAGGGGATAGAATATGGGTACTCCTTACATCCCAACCGAATCTCCACAACTACAACCTACATAAAAATCAGTCTAACCTAATAGTTCACAATTTACATAGCACATAGTTCAACTACATCACTTCAACAATTACTGATCAGCAACACACAAGATTAAGTTCACCAATCACAAGTTCCATAGAAAAGTACTCATAAGTTCACAAATGATAAAGATGCACAATACAATGAAATGCAATGTCAAGTATAGTGATGCATGTCTGACCTAACGATACACACCAACTATCTCTCAGTATGGGACCCATGGGGGACTTATCTGTCGATGCATCCATTGCAGCGTGTGACACGACCCTTGATATTAAAATCCATCACGGCGTGCAATACGTCCCTCGATAATAGAATCTATCACAGCGTGCGGCACGTCTCTCGAATCATAATATCCGTCACGGTGTGTGACATGCCCCTCGAAATGGTACATCCTCTTTAATTTCTTATTCTTTCTCAATTCACATAATACTTGTCACAACCATGTCTCAGAACCAATGCCAATAACATGTTCACACAAATAACGAGAAGATGACAATTTCCATAACAATACACACTTCACAACAACACAATCGTGATACAACATCAACAATAAATTAATAAGACTTTCAAACCATTCTCAACACATCATTCACCTATAATTAATCACGTTTCCTTTTATTACCCCTTTTTCATCGTTATAATTATTCAATATGGACAAGTCAACCCATCACCAAGTCCCATTACTCTCCAACACATACCACAAGGAAATACACCATCCTCAAACTGATGGGCAAGCGCAACGTACTATCCAAACTTTGCAAGATATGTTGAGAGCTTGTGTAATTGATTTCAAAGGTAATTGGGATGATCATTTGCCTTTGATTGAGTTTGCTTACAATAATAGCTACCATTCTAGTATTGGTATGGCTCCGTCTGAGGCTCTCTATGGTAGGAGGTGTAGATCTCTTATAGGTTGGTTTGAAGTTGGTGAAGTTGCTTTGATAGGTCCCGAGTTGGTACATGAGGCTATGGAAAAAGTTCGGCTTATTAGAGAAAGGTGGAAAATGGCTCAAAGTTGGCAAAAGTCCTATGCCGATGTTAGAAGGAGAGATTTGGAATTTGATGTTGATGATTGGGCTTACTTGAAAATTTCGCTCATGAAGGGTGTAACGAGATTCGGTAAGAAAGGGAAGCTTAGTCCCCGTTATGTAGGCCCATATCAAATTTTGAGGCGTGTTGGTAAGATTGCTTATGAACTTGATTTGCCTAATGATTTGGCATCAGTGCATCCGGTTTTCTATGTCTCATTGTTGAAGAAATGTGTTGGTGATCCGACATCTATACTACCATTAGAGAATCTTGGCATAAAGGATAGTCTTTCCTATGAAGAAGTTCCGGTTGAAATTTTAGACCGGCAAGTCCGAAAGTTAAGAAATAAAGAAGTTTCTTCCGTGAAGGTTCTTTGGAGGAATCAATTAGTTGAGGGTGCTACTTCGGAGGCCGAGGCCGATATGATGTCCCGATATCCTCATCTCTTTCCCTTTGATCCTACCATAGCTTGAGGTATCTAGTTCCTCATGGTTCATTCTTTTGGTTTTATGTGTCATAGTTGTTCCTGTGATTCCTTGTTTATGCATGTTCATGAAGAGTCTAAATCTTGAGAAATGAGCTAGCTTGATTGATTTCCCTATGATTATGTGCATTTGAGTGTGAATTGCACTAAGCCTTTATGAAATGATGTTTTGAACATGCTTTAGCTTGGAGTTGATATTTTCTCCTTGGATATGTACCTTTATGTGATTACATTCTTGGTTGGGTTGTTAACTCTTGTTTCTACCTTCCTCATGATGTCTTGACTCTCATTCAAGGATGAATGTTCCCAAGGGGGAGATAATGTAATACCCCGAATTCGAAAGGGTGGAAATTTTTTGATTTCTGGGTTGGTGCCAGTAAACGACGGAGGCCACCTATGGACCGTAGGTTGACTTACGGCCCGTAGATGGGAACCGTGGGTGGCAAACTAATGATCTCAAAATGTCAAGTTGCAGAACCTCAACGACGGCTTGCCAGGACGGCCCGTCGATCTTGGTACGAGTCGTAGGTAGGAACCCATCGTTGCAGGGTCCAAGTTAACAGTCTCTGAACCCAACGATGGTTGACCAGGATGGTCCATTGTTGAACCTATGGACTGTAGGTCAACCCGTCAATAGGGTCCAGCAGTTAATTTTAAAGGGGTCTTTTGGTCTTTTCACCTAATGACTTATTTATCAACCAAGGTCGATTCCTAACTATTCCTAACACTATATAAGCCCCTTTAATCCTAAAATCTACCCTTCCAAATCTCTTTACAAGTTTCCCAAAACTCTTCTCCCTCAAATATTTCTCTCTCTAGTAGTTAGAAGAAGAAGAAGAAGAAGAGGGCAAGCTAGGGTTCAAAAAATCAAGTTTTCTTCATCAATTGCTTAAGGAAATTGAACAATAAGGTATGATAGTCTTCATCCATGGAGCCATTTCCTCCATGGAATCCCTAAAATCTCAAATTTCAAGTTAGAAATTCCCAATTAAATTAAGGGTTATCTGCCATGTCATGGGTTCTTTGCAAAATTGCTTCAATTAATTGTTTTATGGACTTTGAAGTATAAATTGAATTGAATTTCATGAATTTAGATGAATCCCCATGAACCCATACCTTCTTCCCCAATTTTGAAATTATGAATGTGTTGATGTGTGTTGCTTCCAATTGCACACGCAAGTATACGTGGTCGCAGAAGTAATAAGTGGCTCTTTAAGAACCGGAATATCGAACCCACAGAGACTTGTCAATTAACTATTTACTAAATTATACTAGTCTAATTATTTATTTATGAGTGTCAAAAGAAATAAAAGAATTCAAAAATTAAATACTAAGATTAACTTACAGTGATTGGGACAATTCCAGGGCTGCGACATGCATAGGGTTTCATGTATCGCATCTCATGTAATGAATTAACTAAGGTTATCAAATTACTGATTTACAGGGTTGATTTTATGATCATGATCTCTCGACCTCTAATCGCCTACTCCAACTAGTTGTCTAACTACATCGTTGAGCGGGGATAGGCAGTCCTAATTGGCGAGCATTTATATTTCATCCTGTTAAGTAACCAAGCGAGGTGTTCGTCCGGGCATCACTCCTGAACACGAATCTAAACAAAGTTAGAACAAGCTCTTTGCATTCTTTGGTCTATCTACCTCTTTATCTCTCGAGTCCAAGAATAGACAATAGATTTATTTCTATGGTGATCAAGCATGAAATACTAAAACAAGAATACAAAAATAATTTAAACGATAACCAACATTAATTCAAAACAATCAATGTTCAACAATTACCCATGGCCGCAGCCCCAGAACAAGGGTCTTTAGCTACTAATACCTAAGAAAAAAGAAGAAGAAAAGAACCCTAAAAAGTATTGACAATTTTTCCTTACAAAGTGTCTTCCTTTAAAATCTCCCAGTCTTTTTTTTTTTGAAATAATTATTTCTATGGACTATTTATAGATGTAGAAAACCCTGAATAAAATAACTGAGTCCAAAACAAATTAGGAACCCAAAACCAATACGGAATTGGATTCCTACCGCCGCCCAACCGCCTCTCAAAATAGGGGTCCTTCAAACGTGGCAGCTTTATGCTTCAATTCAATTTCTCCTCTTGAATATGCTCTTTGCCGTATATATATTATATATATTATTATATTCAATTTAATCCATTAAGCTGCCTGCTTGATTTTCCTTCTTCAATCTTTCATAATTAATTCATTTTAGCTCCAAACTTCTTCCACTTTGTACCAATTTAATCCTACAAATAAAATACACTATTTAGCACAATCCATAAAATCCATGCTAAAAAAGGACAAATATAAATAATAAATATGAGGCAATTAATGATAAGAAAATATATTTTTGGCCTCAGATCAACACCCCACACTTAAACTTTTGCTCGTCCTCGAGCAAACATTAGAGCTCATCTCAAAAATCATACTAGGAAGCCATCACTTTGGTTGATACAAACAATTAGGCCATATTGAAATTTGAAAACATCAAGTACAATTCCCGCTCATTATGCAAGATAAACAAATAATCAACAAACCTCTAACCTCCTAACCTCAAGGACAGACTTTGAACTCATCAAATTTAAGCTTGCTCACCTACTCTCATCAAAAAAGTTAATAACATCACCTATCTATCATGAAACAAGTGCCCTCCCTCACTAGAAGAAATAGTCCACACACTCAATTCAAAAGATTGAATATAAATTAAGGACTTCACATCAAAGATCAAATCTCACACTCACAAATAAAATTCACATGTATGCTCAAAGAACTATATGCTTGCCCATTATGTACATCTCCACTAATTAAGCATGCTCGAATAGAATCAAATAGGACTTTAACGGGTTATAATGTAGGCTAAGGGACAGGTAGGAAAATTATATAATAGTGACTCACACTTCCCTAAGCACTTTGTATTTTTAGACTTTATTACCCATTATTTTCTTCTCTTTATTTTCAGTCCTCTCTTCAACAATTATTTCACAAGTAATTCTCATCATCTCAAGAATGCTTCAATCATTTTTTTTCTTTCACAATAATATTTTTTTTTTCTCAAAGAATTTTTTTTTTCTTTTTCTTTTTCTTTTTCATGTCACATTCTTTCGAATAGGGCTTTTTTCACCACTTTGTAGCCATCATTGATTTCTTTTTCTTTTTTTTCACTCAACCATCCCTTTTCTTTTTCCAGATATAACAATTATAATCAGTCTATGCTACAGTGCTCAAGGAAGCAAGGTGCAAAACCTAGGGATTCAACAAAATAGTTAAGGGCAAAATATGGCTACCAAAAAAAGGCTACAGGCTCAAAAGGGCTAACTAGTGATATAATATCTGAAAAGGCTAAAATTTACAAGGCAAATCAAAGAAAGCCTATTATCATCTCCTAAACTGAGCAACACTTTTTATTTCGCTTCAATAACATGTAGGGCAAGTTCTAGACTAAGATGCAAAACATGGAATAAACAAATTCTCACCACACATGGCACAAGTGTCAATCAAGATGAATCAGTTCCACTTCTAAGAGAGACAGGATCATAACAAACTACAAAATAAAATAAGCTATAAACAAAGTCACAACCATGAACCTTGGTGTCAAAGAGTCTGCAATTTCAATAGCAATCAAGCATTCACAAGAAAGTACTACTCAAAATTAGGCCTAAATAGCAAGTATCACACAACTCAAAATGGTCTTTTCTTTTCTCTAAAAAAATAAAATAAAAAATAAAAAATAAAAAATTTACTCCCTATCGGTTCAAAGGGACTATCCTCAGGAAAAGTACCGAAAACAAAAGCAGAGGAACCCACCTAAAAATACAAAAAGACTCGATAAAGCAGTAAAAACTAGGAATTCATTCCTCCACCCCACACTTAAAAAGATGCTATGTCCCCAAAGCATCAAATAAAATTTAAAACAAGGGTTAGGAAAACTCCCTGAGGCCTCTAGGCCTAGCTAGTAGCATGTTTTCTTTTTCCATCATGGGTCGTACGCACCACACACTTAAGCTCAAATGTGCTCCTTAGCTCCAAATTTTTGGGTACTCAGACTTCTCCAAAACCTGTAAAAACTAGACCAAAAGAAAAAAATGACACTAAAAATAAATGTCGCATCTTGCACTTCTTGGCCCTTATGTGAGGAATGTCGTTTTGTTTACGTGGATTAGAAAACTTTAGGATGTCGGGGCCTTGTTCCTCATCTATAGTCAAGTTTTTTGAATGAGATCCAAGATGCCTCAACTCCAAAGCAACATTATTTAAAATATTCTCACTTTTGTACTCTTTCTCAACATCGGCATTAAGGAATACGGTATAGTTGAATGATTGGAATTTCTCTTTTTGCTCCAGTAGTTGGTCATCATCCACAACAATTGGTGATTGGGCATCAGACGCCTCAATCTTTTTGTTCAAGTGAGCCTCCAGGTCAAGAATATCTTAGCCAAATTGATCTATTTCTTGTGTGCGCTCAACCCTTTCTTCTATCAGTTGGGTTGTCATGTATGTCAGGCCATCACGGATAGACTCTTGACACTTTAGAAGTTGAATTTGTCCTTGTATCCAATATTGGCTATCTCTGCTTCTTCACGACTTTCTCTTTGTTGGGATTCAATATCTTCATCTATTTTAGCTAGGACTGCAATTTGCAATCCAATATCGTCAAGCGTAGCTTGCATTTTTCTGATTTTTTATTGCTCTTCCATGCAATCCAACATTTGTTCTGAGATTTTTAAATTAACTTTGTCCAGCATGTCCACACATTCCATAAATGAATTCACATTGTGAACCTCTTGTTTTGCATTATCCATTGCATCACCCCTACCAACATCACAAATAACAGAAGAATCATAAAAGGGGTCTGGGGGAGGGGAATAAGAGTTAGGACAACTATTCCAATGACCAAATTGACCACCACATATATGACATATAGGACAATCGATATCCAAGTGGGGTCCATTACAATAATTACAAGAATACTTATAAGAATACTCCCCACCCAACCATGGTTTATCCCAATAAGCCATATCAATAAGAGTACCAAATTATTCAAAGGAGAAAAAAAAAATTAGTTGTTCAGAAAAGAAAAAAACACTAAAAAAATAGAACAAAAAAAAATAATAAAAAGAAAAAGTATAACCTAGAAGAATAGTTAATTTCTAAGTCCCCGACAGCGGCGCCAAAAACTTATTGCTTCCAATTGCACACGCAAGTGTACGTGATCGCAGAAGTAATAAGTGGCTCTTTAAGAACCGGAATATCGAACCTACAGAGACTTGTCAATTAACTATTTACTAAATTATACTAGTCTAATTATTTATTTATGAGTGTCAAAAGAAATAAAAGAATTCAAAAATTAAATACTAAGATTAACTTACAGTGATTGGGACAATTCCAGGGCTGCGACATGCATAGGGTTTCATGTATCGCATCTCATGTAATGAATTAACTAAGGTTATCAAATTACTGATTTACAGGGTTGATTTTATGATCATGATCTCTCGACCTCTAATCGCCTACTCCAACTAGCTGTCTAACTACATCGTTGAGCGGGATAGGCAGTCCTAATTGGCGAGCATTTATATTTCATCCTGTTTCATAACCAACCGAGGTGTTCGTCCGGGGGTCACTCCTGAACACGAATCTAAACAAAGTTAGAACAAGCTCTTTGCATTCTTTGGTCTATCTACCTCTTTATCTCTCGAGTCCAAGAATAGACAATAGATTTATTTCTATGGTGATCAAGCATGAAATACTAAAACAATAATACAAAAGTAATTTAAACGATAACCAACATTAATTCAAAACAATCGATGTTCAACAATTACCCATGGCCGCAGCCCCAGAACAAGGGTCTTTAGCTACTAATACCTAAGAAAAGAAGAAGAAAAGAACCCTAAAAAGTATTGACAATTTTTCCTTACAAAGTGTCTTCCTTCAAAAGTGTTCCTCTTTAATTATTTCTATGGACTATTTATAGATGTAGAAAACCCTGAATAAAATAACTGAGTCCAAAACAAATTAGGAACCCAAAACAAAAACGGAATTGAATTCCTTCTTTTACTCGTGAAACCGCCTCACAATTTGTGTGTCTTCCGTTTGTTGCCACGTGGGAATCCTTTAATTTGCAACAAATCGTTTGAATATGTATATATATAAATATAATATAATATTCAATTTAATCCATTAAGCTGTCTGCTTGATTTTCTTCTTCAACCTTCCATCTTTAATTTGTTTTAGCTCCAAACTTCTTCAACTTTACACCAATTTAATCCTACAAATAAAATACACTATTTAGCACAATCCATAAAATCCATGCTAAAAAAGGACAAATATAAATAATAAATATGAGGCAATTAATGATAAGAAAATATATTTTTGGCCTCAGATCAATGTGTTAAATTGTGAAGACATTAATTTCATGAAGTGTATGTGAACCTATGTATGAATTATGATTCCTAAGCTAAGACTTTTCATGATGAGATTATGAATGACCTAAGGATGGTTTTATGAAAGTAAGCATGTTCAATAAAAAATTATGATTTTCCTCTATTATGTGGGTTCCTTCAATTATGATCACATTGCCTTGTTTATGGTTTTCTAAGCATGAGTTTGCATTGAATTGCGTTATTTAAGAGGAATTCTCATGAACCCATGTAAAATCTATGATTTGTAAGTTATGAGCATGATGAACTATGTAAAGATGAAGTTTATGAAATCATGCATGTCTCTTATGAAGCTAATGATGAAGTAAGGGTGCCTTGAGATTAAAGCATCAAAGTTTATGATATTTGGATGTTGATTGTTGAGTTGTGAAAGGAATTCTCATATATTACTCAACCCATGAATGTGAAAGGTTTTCTCACATGTAATGATTCATAACTTGTTGAAGGCTTGCTCAACTAAATTTTAATCGGTGATTAAAGAGCTAATCTAATGAAGGGACAAGAGGTGATCACTCATGTTCCCTAATGTAGACAGGAGGCAATCACCCATGTCTAGTAATAATGAACTTATGACTAATGATAGACAAGAGGTGATTACCCATGTCTACTTATGATAATTGAACTATGTCTAATCCATGGGAATTATGCTTAGCACCGAGTGGACAAGTGGCGATTACGTATGTCCCATAAACCATATGCCACCATGGGATGATGGTCAATGATAGACACTAGTTAGTGTATCCACGTAAGCTATATGTTAAGTAAAGGGTCCTACCTTGGCAAGTAGGATGGTCCAATCGGTGTGGGGTTAGACACCGGATTCCATGTTGATAGCTAACATGGTCTTACATGTCGGTTAAGGCTACTTTCTACAAATAAAGAATTAAAGTGCTTTTAAGATATTTCTCAAGTGATGTAAAGATGTTTAGCTGGCTATGACCATGGTTTATGATTTTTGTTGCTAACCTTTTCTTTCATATTTTAGCTTGGTCATTGCATATCATGAAAATGTCCCATTTTAGCATGTTTATATGATTTTGTACATTGCTATCATACTTAGTACATTCCTCGTACTAAAGCATACTTTTTGCCTACATTGTCTCATAATGTCGGGCGTGGTGATTCTCTATCTATTCGTGGCTAGAGCTTAGTAGAAGGCTTTCGGAAGACTTGCCTACAGTGTGATTCTTATTATAGTCGCGTATGATGGCTATTCGATTGAGCGGTGTGAAGTACGCCTAGTTATGTTGCCTTCGGAGCTTGTCGCTCCTTTGAAATATTGTTGGAATGTCTTTAGTGGAGTTAGTTGCTGATTATTTTTATTATTTGTCTCATTTTATGGTTTGGACTTGGCTGGTCATGAGTGTTGAAATAGCGCCTTATTGATCAGTCATGGCTCGTTCTTGCAGCCTTGCTGGTTTCTGAATTGTACATTACTTTTTGTTGGACAAGCTTCATAGAGACACCTTCTGGGCTTTGGTTGAAAGGTATGTTAAGGCTATTATTTCTCTTCTGGCATGATCCTAAAGGCCTAAGCTTGTTATGGCCAGTGTATTGTCATTATTTGACCTGTAGCCTTGTCCTTAATTTTGAGTTGGCTACAACCATATGATATGATGTCTAATGGCAACACTCTAATCCTAGCTTAGTGGCCTAGAAAAGCATGTTGTGATTGGGTTTTGATTAATTATGATTACTTGTCATTGTTGTGATATTTTATCATCTAGCTGCCGCCTTTGAGCTTGTTTTGGCCTCAGGAGACACTGACATTGCAGGGTTCTTGAGCATACAAATTGATTCTTATATCAAGCCTTTGGTCCGGGTAGACCGAGACTTCGGGCCGGGTAGACCGAGCCTTCGAGCCGGGTAGACCGAGCCTTTGGGTAGGGTAAATCGAGCCTATGGGTCGGGTAGGCTACGGGGCAGCATATATGTATTGTATCACACAGCCTCCGATTTGCGTTGATTCATGGCACATGTATATTCAGACAGGTCAGATCAGATTATCGTTGGGATCCAGGTAAGGGGCTAATATGGGTATTTAGCGATTGTTTGCGTTCGTTAGGACTTATAGTGATTGTGTGTTGTTTGTACCTGTTGGGCTTATAGGGGCCTAATCAGATTATTGTTTTTTATGTGTTTATATTATCTTATTGTAGGGAGATAAGGTATTGTACTGGTGTTTTCACCCCTACCCTTTTAATTCATACTTATACTTCAGTTTTAGCTTTCAGTTTATCTTATATGCTCAGTACATTATTTTGTACTGACGCTCCTTGCCAGGGGCGCTGCATTCATTCCTGCAGGTCTTGAGCGACGATCAGATAGACCTGTTGAGTAGCATAGCCGCCTATCCAGCTGATTGGTTGACTCCTTTCTCCAGGGGTTACTAGAGTCCTAGAGGTTTGCTTATTTTACTGTTTGCAGATTTTGGGTAGGACGAGGCCCTGTCCCGTCCAAGTGTTATATTCATAGAGGCTTGCAGACTAGTTTTTGGGTTGTATAGGCACGTTATTGGCCATGTTGGCCTTGCTTTCTAGTTGGCTTAGCTGCTTGACATATTGGTTAGTTATGTACTTGTTTTCAGTTCCTGTATAGAGATCATGGTGGCTTTGACGGCCCACATAGCGTTTATGCTTTCCTAGATACTATGGCAGCATCAATGGCCCAAATAGGCTTCTATGCTAGTTGTTTTGTGCTTTATATAAACTGTTGGGAGTAGTTGTTTTATTTGTAGAGCTGTTGACAGGGGCCTTATCGGCCGAGGGCTTATCTTTAAGCCGAGATATAATTATTTGCTTTCTTGATTATATGTGGCTACCATGTGCCATTAGCAAGTGGTTTAGCAAGATCGGCTTATGCCTAAATTTTGGCATTAGGTGCCAGTTGCACCCCTTGAGTTTGGGGCGTGACAAGACCCCTGCACACATCGGTTAAGCGACATGTGTCGATGCCCGCGTACAAGGCTGAGCCTCCATGCATTGCTTAGGTGACATTTGCTGAGCCCTTTGCATGTCAAAAAAGCTACATTGGCTTAGGCTCACGCACAACGGTAGGCCCATGCGCACATCGCCAAGGCTACATCGGCGAGCCCCTACGCACATTGGCCATACGACATCGGTCAAGGCCTGCACACAATCGTAGGCCCTTGCGCTCATTAGTCAAGTGACATCGGTCGATGCCCACGCACAAGCGCAGGCCCATGCCCCCATCGCCCATGCGTCATCGGCCGAGGCGTTCACGCCCACCCAACATTAGTGGATGCCATCGCTTTTTTTTAGGAACAATTCGATACAAAAAATTGAAAACTTTTAGTTTTGTTATGTGAAAGTCATTTTTGCAAGCCAAAGTGTGTCTGGTGGTGTTTTTATATATTTTTTAAAAAATTCCTATTTAATTATTTTTCAGAAAATTTAGACTTTTAAAAAAAAAATTCTTTTTGAAATCTATTATTTTTTATATTTTAAAGTCATTTGTGAAAGTAAAAAAAAAATTGGTGGATTTTTTTTTTTTTTTTTTTTTTCATATTTAATTTTTTTTTTCAAAATATTTAGACATATAAAAAATCAAATTTTTTTACTAAAAACTTTTATTTTTGACATTTGAAACTCATTGATGAAAGCGGAATTGTTTTTGGTGGTATTTTATATTTTCTTTTAGTTTTTTCTATTTAATTATTTTTTTCAGAAAATTTTGACATATAAAAAATCAAAATTTTTATTGAAAACTTATATTTTTTACATTTGAAACTCATTGGTGAAAGCGGAATTATGTTTGGCGGTTTTTTTATATTTTCTTTTTTTTTTCTATTTAATTATTTTTTTCAGAAAATTTTGACATATAAAGAAATCAATTTTTTTTATTGAACACTATTTATTACATTTGAAACTCATTTGTGAAAGCGGAATTGTGTTTGGTAGTTTTTCTATTTTTTTTCATATTTAATTATTTTTTTCAGAAAATTTCGATATGTAAAAGAAAAAAATTGAAAACTATCATTTTTTAACATTTGAAACTCATTTGTGCAAGCGGAATTGTGTTTGGTGGGTTCTTTTTGTAGTTTATTTTATTTCATTTACTATTTAATTACTTTTTTAGAAAATTTTGACATTTATAAAATTAATAATTTTTTTGGAAAACTATTATTTTTTATATTTTGAACTCATTTGTGCAAGCAAAATTGTGTTTGGTGGGTTTGTCATATTTATTTTTATTCTTTTCCTATTTTATTATTTTTTTAGAAAATTTTGACACTATTAATTATATACAAATTAATATACATATTTGTATATTAATATATAGAGTGGCAAATAACCAAGGGTAATATGATTTGTATATAGAAAAAGGTGATTGTTCAAAACAACACAATCATACTATCATGAAAAAAATTAAAATACAAGACTTAAAAAAAAAGATTAATATGTGTATTTAACGAAAATCAAGACAAAATATGGTAAAGAGCTACTGGATTGTGATCCTTTCACTAGTGTCACAGTCTGTGTGATTCCTATATGGCTTCAAAGGCGTTTCGCTATCACTGACGGCTTCAGCTTGTGCCTTTTGGGTGCCGTAATTCCACATCAATGAAGCGTATCTGAGATGCATTTCTTTCGGATCAATTATTGCTGGAATTTGGTTGCCCTCACTCAGTGTCTCTGCATATGCAGCAACGTATACTCCAAAATCCGTATTAAATTGAACAAAAATTTTACAATTGTACACGTATAAAACTTAAACTGTATCAAAATATAAAAATATTCAACTTACAAACTATCTTCTACTTGCTGGGGTATATCTTTGACATATACAATGTCAAATGGATAATATTTATTGTGAGCTTAGGATCGCGGGTGACTTGAAACATCCAAACCTTTCTTCAGATAAAAATCAGACTTCACCAGATACATTGGGATGAGCTGTGCATACTTGTGATTGAATCGTACACCTTTATACAGTGATCGTTGAATGATATAACAATCAGCACCCAATGTAACCTCTCCTTCACATTGACAGGGATGAATACATCGTCAACATTATACCATGGTGAAGAAACATACATCCTATATCCATTGATGTAATCAAGAATCATCTCTTCCAATCCATCCTTAGATAAACCACTTGATTTTTCATAATATGCACCCCAAACATTATGAATCAAGTTGTTGAAATGGCAACATAGAGTTGTGACTTTGTATGTGCCCTAGTTGGAATACTTGGTTTTTTTCCTTATGTAGTAGAATATCACATTTATGTGATGTGATAAGATAAAGAATAATATTTATATATTTTTAGTAACAAATAACACACATACCGAGTCTTTTAACATCTACCGTTCAAAACCAATTTTGTAGAACCAATTCTTGTCCGCAATGATATCAACACCAAAATTGAACATCTTTGGTAGATTTGTCTTGTTCTTTTTGTAGCGATCTTCATTGTTGATCCTAAAAAACTAAACAATAAGAATTTAACTATACACCCTTTTATAACGAAGTAAAAGTATATAATTAAATGATTTACTTTTTGTAATGCCTGACAAGAAGATCTTCATTAAGCCATTTCCAAAAAATCGTATACAATGTAGACTCTTCTTCGCTGGACATTGAAACAAAAGGATATTTCAAATCAAATATCACTAGAACACACGAACTACCGGAAACTTATAAAATATCAGCATCAACAAATAAATATATTCATTTAATATACAGAGGCAATCAAAAAAATTCTGACTTTTGCATACTAGAATCAGATCCGAATGAGGTCATGTATGGACAGTTATTGAATGGACCTGGACGTCTAACTCTATGTCTTGATAATGGTGTATGTTCAGCTACTGCTTGTTGTTGTTTTTGAAATACAACACTATTCAGTGTATTCGTACTTGGAAAAAGATGGCCCGTCAATTCATCTTGTGATTCAGTTATAACTGTTTCTGGATTTGATTCAGGTATTGGTACGATTTTTAAAGGCACTAGATAAAACTCTCCTGCATCTGCAATGAACTCATGTAATGGAGCAGTATATTTGTCATCAACAGGTACCTGGATAACTGAATTGTATGTGTGATCTTTTCGATCATCACGCTGATCTTCCACAGTAGCATCCAACATAACTTGATCGGCATGGGCATTACTTATCTTCTCGTTTAGATCGTCCAGGTTCTCTTCCTGATTAACAGCAGAAACCCATTTAGCAATTCAAATTACTAATTATGTATACAACACCATAATTTACTAAACCTTTAAAACCTCATTCACTTAATTATGTATACAACTCCATAATTCAAATTACTAATTATGTATACAACACCATAATTTACTACACCTTTACAATACTGAATGTATAAAGAAAAATACTTTTGCAACAAACTATGTATAATACTGTTTAACAACTAAATACCTAATGGTCTTTCAGTTCACTTGAATGACCTTGTGGCTGCAATTCATGCTCTAATGGTGGAGAGTGTATGGGTGAATGATGAAGATTTATGGGAGGCGATCCTTGTGGAACATCATCACCACTGACATGAAAAGATTGGTATAAATTTATTGTTATGTATTCTAAATTGGTTGTAGGGAGTGTACGCTTGCATGATGAAAATTTCCGGAATGCATTTCTTATTGAACATCAACACCACAACACTAAATAATATTTATATACATTCATTGGAAAGTAACCCAAAATAACTATATAGAAATATCTGAGTTCACATTAAATAATATACAAGTAATTGTATTATATTACTGTGTATAACTAATATAATATACAAATAAACTTTGTATAATAAGGTTTAACAACTAAATACCTCATGATCTCTCAATTCACATAATTGACCTTGTGGGTGGAATTCAGGATCAGTTGGTGGAGAGTGTATTGGTAAATGATAAAGATTCATGGTAGGAGATCCTTGTGGAACATCATCACCACAGATCTTAAAAAAAATTATAAACTTATATTATAATATATGAATTCAGATTAAATAATGTACAAGTAATTATATATTATATTACTGTGTATAATTAATGTAATATACAAATGAACTGTATATAAAACTGTTTACCAATAATCACCTCATGGTCATTCAACTCACTTGATTGAGCTTGTCGCTGGAATTCAGGATCTGTGGTGGAGATTGTATTGGTGAATGATGAAGATTCATGATAGGCGATCCTTATGGAACATCATCACCACAGACCTGGAAAAAAATTGTATAAACCTATTGTAATTTATTCTATATTGGTCTATATAGTTATAGTTGTATATGAAAAACTTTACATCTGGTTTCTTAGAATTGATGGCCACTAAGACATTTTTGAAATTGTCTTTAACAAGTTCCCTTAAGTCATCAAACTTATCCTTTACCTATAAAAACTAACAATTATAATTAATTAACACTTGTACAAAAATATCTATAAATAGTTCATTATTTATAAAGTGAATAGGTACCAATTTTTTAAACGCTTCAAATTCATCGCGAGAAATGGTGATGCCGGGTGACTTGATGATTTGTGCCATTCTAGTTATGTCCTCTATCGTGTTTCGACCCACACGTTTGTTGATTTGTGACTTACCAGCAGCAATAGGTATGTCAACATTGGAGATCTTGGCAGGTGTTGAACGTGTGGCATGTCGTGGTAGTGGTCTTCTTGGAGGTAATTTAATTGCCTTTGGGGAAGACTTCTTCGGACTAACAGGAACAAGGGAAGGAAATTTTTTCTTCTTCTTTACCGGAGGCAAACGTTCAATGACTTTCCCTTTTCCTTTTATGCTCTTTAGTACAGAAGGATGTTGAAAATCATCGTCCGACTTCGTAGCTTGATTGTGATCAGACACATCAAATTGTCTGACTAGTGAATCTGATTGGACTGTTTCAGGAGGCAGTTGAAGAATTTAAATTTCCATCGCAGTTGACTCTATGTTTTTGAATGTTATATGCAAAACATTATGTAACTGTCAGTTCAACTACTTATAGTATAATGTACAAATGTATTACTGTCCTGGAGTAAACTGTTATGTGGTTATTATTATATACATATACAACTAGTTTGATTGTAAACTATATTAATAGCATAATTGTATATAATATGCATGAGCATCTAATAAGAAACTGCTGACATTAATAATTGTTAAAAAAATTGTAAGAAAACATACCGGGTTATCATTGTCTTTGAAAATGTTTTTCATGAAATAGTCAAGACGAGGATGATCTGAGTGTATCACCCAATTGATAATTCTAGGGATGTAGCTGAAAACCTTGGATGCAATCTTCTTGTCAACCTCCGAACAACACTCGTAAAACCAAACTTGCATGGGGAGGAGGAATCCATGAATCCTATAATATTGTCCATGGGGTTTTATCTTGTTATTCAGCGTTTTCATAAGTTCATCAAACGCTTTCCTGCCCCACGGATAGTCTATGTATCTACCTGATTCAACCAAGTTAGAATCTATCCTATCTATAGCAGTTGTAGTAGGCTCTGCGGACATGAGGAATGTATGTATATAATATAGAATCCCAAACTTATATGCATCCTCCTCATTATTGCTCCATACCTTTGCTCTAAAGCTAGCAATCAATTGAGCTTTAGTGATAGAAGTTTGGCCTGGCCAACACTGCTTAATAATTCTTTTGGGCTTATCTGTATCAAAACAAAAGTCAGACGCATTATCAGAACAATTCAAACTAGAAATAATTGCAAACTCCCTGATTAAGAAACGAAGTTTTTTTCCATTCACATAAATAAGAATTGTGTTGGTAGAACTACCTACCACCTCACGCAACATAAAGCACCTAAATAACTGTGCTTGCACGTGACAACGCTTCATTGTAGTTAACTAGGAAAAACAAGATGATGCACATATACGATCGATTAAATTGAGTTTCAGGCAGTCTCTTTCGTAACTTTTTCAATACCTTGATTTGTGTATAACACTGCATGTGGGGGGGGGGGCTTTTTTTGGTGTGTTTTTGTACATGAATCTAACTGCCTATAAAAGTGAAGATATAGATTTTTCAGTATATTGTTATATACAATATATGACTTTATAAGAATATACAATGTTATTATAAAATAAAATATATCTATAATTGTATTCACTTTGTATATAACTATGAACCAGAGACCATTATACAATTGTAAGTTAAGCAGAAAATATACATTGAGTTGCTTGCAATCTTGTATATATATGTTAAAATATACAAATATATATATATATATACAAATGTCGTTTAAGCATACAATATACATATAAATCAAACAATTATGTGTATAATTAACACATCATACAATTTTCTTTGTAGCAGACAATAAAATGATCCTACATGCAATTCTGCATATGAGTAATAAAAATATACAAATATATTTTATGTATATTAACTTAATATACAAATCTTTATAGATATATACTTCAGTCAATTTGTATATACAACTAAAATAAACAGTGACCAGCATATACTTGTAAGTTAATCAGCAAATATATTTTGAGTCACTTGCAATCTTATATATAACTGAAAAAATATACAAATATTTATATACAAATGTTGTTTAGATAGACAATATACATATGAAACAAACAACCATTTGTATAACTCACAAATTAAACATTTTTCTTTGTGGCAGAAAATATAAGGAACAATTACATGCAATTTTGTATAAAAGTTAAAAATATATACAAATATAAACAAACAATTTAGTTAAAAATAAAATACCTGATTTTGTTCGACATTTTCCTGAACTGATGAATCAGACCAAACTTCCTCCGAATCACTATCTTCGGCTTTCCTCTTACTTCCCCCTTCGACAATTTTTATGCCGCTGGTCTAGGCATTGTTAATGACTTTCTGAAGATCCGCAGGGTCATTTTTTCTCTTTGATCTCAATTATTCGATAGATTTTTTCTCCATAACTTGTTTAGATTTTGCCAAAGAGCCTACATTAACTCCAATATCTTGAGTTAACCCTATTGAAAACAATGGTCCACCCTCAACAAGTTTAACATGCAAAAGGATAAAAAATTATACATAAACAAAGAGGCACAATACATATACCATTGATGAAAAAACAAAAACAAAAAAGAAATTTACCCATGATTTAAGCGGTTCCTGCGAAAAGTGAAAATTCAATTGGAGGGAGAGGTGATATTCAAATTTCAAATTGGAAGTTGAAGACATATTTCAGGCAAAAATAAGGGTTTGAAGATGTGAGAGAGAAAGTTGATTTTGTATATAACCATATACATAGAAAGAAGAGGTGTTTATTGCTCCTAGATATACAAACTCGTCAGTGGGTCCCATTGTTAGTGGCAAAAAATTAAAATTGTATTTATTAAATGTAAATAAATTAAAGTGTACCCTTAATGACTAATAACCTAGTAAAGTTTGTCATTCCATGTAATTTCCTCTAGAAAAAATGAGAACTTTGGTACAATGGGCCAGCCCAATAATGAGGACTTTGGTATCTAAGACAATAGCACCCGGTTAGAGTTTCGGGTGTCTTGAGCTAAAATCTATCCGATATTTAGAGTATTTTTTAGCGAAAACGAAACACAAGGGAAGTAAAGTTAGCACCTCAATATTAATGTCGGAGAAGATGAAGGATTGAAACACACCTCACACTTAATCTCACATAATATAATACTTGATTTTTGTATAACTTAATTATACGAATATTATTATTATCTAACAAGTAATTGTTAAAATAATGAGATAGATGTATGGATGACACTTGTAGTCTGCTAGTAGGAATTCTCAGGGTGTATTGCGACTTTTTCTAAGGAGATTGATCAAAGTGATTGTTGAGAAAAAGAATGATTGAAATTCTCCCACTCGTAATCAAAAGTTTTCAATTTAACTGTAACACTTCAGACTTCGATCAGTTTTCAGTTTTGGGTCAACTTCAAATGACCATTTCTTTTAGCAAATAAAGAGTTAGGTGACCCATGAGGTGTCAAGTCGTAGGCCTTTGAGTCCTCTTTCCAACGCCGCCAAGTTTACTAAATTTCGAGTTCGGAGAAAAAGTTATGGCCGTTCGAGTAAAGCCTCTCTAGTAAAGCTTTTCATCCGTTTAAGAAAAGGGTATTTTGGTCTTTTCCTTACCCCAATAGGCCCACCCACATTTTTACTCACCCAATTTAGGGGTCTAATCAGATGCTAAGTTATTTTTCATATTCATAAATGCTTAGAATTTTAGGGTGAAGTTTCAAGAAGAGGAATAGAGGGTTTTCAAGCGTTCCTTCAAGGGTTGAGGAATTTTGCCAAGAACAATCGTTCTTTCCAGGTATGTAAGGCTTCCCATAGTGATTGATTTGTTCATCCTCACGCCAAGAATGTAATTCTTTCGTTAATTCACCCATATAATCGTTTATGTAAGTATTCTTGAAGAGTTCTTGAGTTTTAAGCTTCATTCTTTAACAATGGAGATTTTGAGTTCTTGAGGTGAGAGTTTTGCAAATGAGTGGTGTTTCTTGATAGAATTTGAGTGGGATTTCGATAATTTCATGTTGGGTTTGTGAATCAAAGAGAGTTTAGAAGAAACCAATCGATTCTAGATGAGTTAGGACCCAAAATTGAGAAAGAAAATTCATCGGGTTTTTGGGTAGGGGACTGGCGTGCCACGTCACCATAGCGCTAGAATTTCTGATCAGCAGTTTGGGGCCTGGCGTGCCAAGCCAACAGTGCGCCCCAAACTTTGGTTAGTAGTTTGGGGTCTTGCGCCCCACGCCAGCAGTACGCCAGGGTCCCCTAGCCTTTTTCCTTCCATGTTTAATTCCGAACGTGTTCCTTTGAGTCGTGACTACGTTCTCTTCATTGTATTAGCTCCTAAAGGCTTCATTAATCCTTGAGAGAGTCTACATGTCCCACTCACATGTCTTCATTTACATTCCAAATTAATGTAAGAAAAGAGGAAAGTTTAAAGGTTTTATTTCATAAAAACTTAAGAGCTTCAAATGTTATTTATATAAACATATATATGTTCTTATGTTGATTATTGGGCTTGAAAGATAAGTCCATAACTTCATGTTTCAAGGATGCAAGTATGTCTAAAGTTTTGAAAAGTACTTCAGTAAAGTAAAAAGTCCCGTCCCTTCTTTGTAAAGGGTGTATTGAGCATAAAGTTATATCGATTATTTTGGGAGTAGTGTCGAGCATCGAATTAGGTTAGAGTCTTTTATGAGTAGGAAGTCCCATAAAACTACGTAGCCAGCGTAGGATAGGATAGCATTGATTCTTCATGCGACTCCTCACTGCCTCTGAGAAGGCCTATTAGATGGATCTATAGTCACAATATCATCCTATACCCCCGGCAAGGTATTGGATGGCCCTTGCAATGTGGGTGAAAAGTCGTATCATTGCTAGGCTCATAGTAATGGTTGTCGGTTAGAGAAACTCCCCACAAGTAAAGTATGTTATTTTCATATTGCTTTTATTGCATATCTTATTGTAAAGCTTAAACAGTTTTCATGTCTTATTCATGTATTGATATATTGTTGAGTTGCCCTTAGTCATTCAGTTCAGTTATCATTTAATCTAGCCATATTACTTACTCGTACATTCCATGTACTGATGTCATTCGACTTGCATCTTATTATGATACAGATACAGGTGTCCAGGGTCATTAGAGGGCGCTTCGTTGATACCATTTGCACTCCAGCTAGCTTTGGTGAGCCTCCTTGCTTTTCGGAGGGCTTCACACTTATTTTCTGCTTTTGTTAAGTTGTCGTGGGTCTTGTCCCAACATCTATCTTACATTGTTAAAGGCTTCATTAGACAGACAGATTTAGATGTTTCCATTGTTTTTCTCAGGATAGTTATTTAATGTATGACTTATGTTAAGTATTTGCAAGACAGTATTTTAAGACCTTTTTTTAATGTCTAAATGTTCATCTATTTTAAGCTTCCGCGTATTGATTAGAATCATGTAAGTCATGTAGCCATGCCAAGGGTTTGCTTGGGGATCAAAAATGGTTCTCGGATGCCGGTCACGTCCAGGGTGTAGGCTCGGGGCGTGACAAACTTGGTATCAGAGCACAGAGTTAAAGAATCCTAGGGTGTCTATGAAGTCGTGTCTGTAGAGTCCTCGTTATCAGTTTGAAGCGCGGCACATCTATAATTAGGAGGCTACGACATTTAGGAACTTTCACTTTCTCCTTTCTCTTGTTCGTGCAATAGAGTTCAACTCCATAAAAGTTTCTTCTAACTCGTGCTTATGCGTATCTTTACAGATCATGCCTCCATGAAGAGTGATTTGAGGACATCCGGCTAGGAGGAGTGTTAATCCTCAAGATCAAGAGGTTCCCAATGCACCAGAAGTGCAACACCCTTAGGGAGATGATGCATCCAGAGTCTAAGTTTTTGAGGATGAGTTCACTGGGCTGAAGCTCAATGAGGATCCAGAGAACTTTGTGGATAAACTTCAGAAAGTGTTTGAGGTCATGCGTGTTGCTAATGCAAAGCGTGTGGAGTTGGCTACATACCAGCTCAAAGGTATTGGTAGGATATGGTATGATCAGTGGAAAAAGAGCAGGGCACCACCGTTGAGTTGGGTTGTGTTCGAGGATGCTTTGTTGGGGCGCTTCTTTCCCCGAGAGCTAAGGGAAGGAAAGGTAAGAGAGTTCCTCAATCTGAAGTAGGCGTCTATGAGTGTGCAAAAGTACAACCTCAAGTTCACCCATCTATCTCGCTATGCTCCGGAGATGGTGGCTGATATGAGGAGCAGGATGAGTTTGTTTGTGTCTGGACTATCTCGCTTGTGAAGTAAGGAGGGTAAGGCGGTTATGTTGATTGGAGACATGGACATAGCTAGGCTCATGATCCATGTGCAACAAGTTGAGGAAGATAAGTTGTAAGACAAGGAAGATTTTCGCAGTAAGAGGGCTAAGACAGCAAATCATGAATCCTGCCACCAGAAGATCGGGAATGTGAATCGGTCATCCTTTCAGCAAAACTCACCTGGACCTGCTCCATAGTCAGCTAGTGCACCTGCACCAAGGAACAGGAATGATTACAGAAACAAGAACCCCCAGAATTTCAGAGCTCAAGGTTCTCAGTCGCAAGGCAGTACAACACAAGGATTCACTCGCAACCCACTCTGTGGTAAGTGTGGTAAGCTTCATCCTGGAGAATGTCATGTTGGTACTGATGTTTGCTACAGGTGTGAAAGGGCAGGTCACTTTTCTAGGGAATGCCCTAAGAACAGGTAGGGTAATGGGGGCAACAAGGCCCAATCTTCTTCAGCAGCTCCAGCAGATAGAAATACCCAGAGAGGAGCTACTTCAAAGATAGGCGGAGGAGCAAACCGTCTGTATGCTATAGCTAGTCGCCAGGATCAGGAGAACTCACCAGATGTTGTCACTGGTATACTTAAAGTCTTTACTTTTTATGTGTATGCCTTAATTGATCCAGGTTCGAGTCTGTCTTTTGTGACTCCTTATGTAGAGATGAGGTTTGGCATTTCCACCGAACAACTTATTGAACCTTTCAGTGTTTCCACACATGTTGGTGAGTATATTCTAGCAGAAAGAGTCTATCGTGATTGTACCATCTCGGTCTATCACAAGGAAACCATAGTTGACTTAGTTGAGCTAGACATGGTGGACTTTGATGTTATTCTGAGTATGAACTGGCTTCATGTTTTTTATGCCTCAGTCGATTGTAGAACTCGAGTAGTCAAGTTTTAGTTTCCTCATGAACTAGTTTTAGAGTGGAGGAGTAGTTCAGCGGTGCCTAAGGGTCATTTCATTTCATACCTTAAGGCAAAAAAGTTAGTCTCTAAGGGGTGTATCTATCACATAGTCCGAGTTAATGACTCTAGCGTTGAGACACCGCTTATTCAGTCAGTTCCAGTTGTGAGTGAGTTTCTAGAGGTCTTTCCAGATGATCTTACCGGCGTCCCTCTTGAGAAAGAAATAGACTTCAGAATAGACATCCTTCCTGATACTCAACCAATCCCTATTCCACCATATAGAATGGCTCCAGCTGAGTTAAAAGAGCTAAAAGAACAGTTGAAAGATCTTCTTGATAAGGGATTCATTCGACCTAGTGTCTCACCTTGGGGTGCTCTGGTCTTATTTGTGAGGAAAAAAGATGGTTCTCTTAGAATGTGTATCGATTACCGCCAGTTGAACAAGGTTACCATAAAGAATAAGTACCCCCTTCCGAGAATTGATGATCTTTTCGATCAACTTCAGGGTGCCACTTATTTTTCTAAGATAGACCTTAGATCTGGCTATCATCAGTTGAATGTAAGAGAATGTGACATCCCGAAGACAACATTCAGGACCCGTTATGGTCATTATGAATTTCTTGTTATGTCTTTTGGCTTGACTAATGCTCCTGCACCATTCATGGACCTTATGAACAGAGTGTTTAAGCCATATCTAGATATATTTGTTATCGTATTCATTGATGATATACTGATTTATTCGAAGAGTGAGGAGGATCATGCTAGTCATCTCAGAATAGTCCTTCAAACTCTCAAGGATAGGGAGTTGTATGCTAAATTTTCTAAGTGTGAGTTTTGGCTTGAGTCTGTGGCGTTCTTAAGCCACATTGTATCTGGTGAAAGGATTCGGGTTGACACTCAGAAGATTGAAGCAGTGCAGAACTAGCCCAGACCCACATCTCCAACTGACATACAGAGTTTCTTAGGATTGACTGGTTACTATAGAAGGTTAGTTGAGGGGTTTTCCTCTCTTTAATCCCCGTTGACAAAGTTGACTTAGAAAACATCTAAGTTTCAATGGTCTGAAGCTTGTGAGAAAAGCTTTCGGGAATTGAAAATTTAGTTAACTATTGCTCCAGTGTTGACCCTACCAGAGGGTACAAAAGGTTTTGTTGTTTATTGTGATGCGTCCATAGTTGGACTTGGTTGTGTATTGATGCAGAATGGTAAGGTTATCGCCTATGCCGCCAGACAACTGAAGATTCACGAGAAGAATTACCCGACTCATGATCTCGAGTTGGCTGCTGTAGTATTTGCTTTGAAATTATGGCGCCACTATCTCTATGGTGTTCATGTAGATGTGTTCACCAATCACAAGAGTCTTCAATATGTTTTTAGTCAGAAAGATCTTAATCTCAGACAGAAGAGGTGGTTAGAGTTGCTCAAGGATTATGACATGAGTATCCTCTATCACCCCGTAAGGCTAATGTTGTTGCTGATGCTTTGAGCAGGTTATCTATGAGAAGTACTGTCCATGTTGAGGAAGGCAAGAAGGAACTCGCTAAGGAAGTTCATAGACTTGCCCGTTTGGGAGTATGTCTATTGGATTCCAGAGACGGTAGAGTTGTAGTGATAAATGGGGCTGAATCATCACTACTGTCTGAAGTGAAGGAGAAACAAGACCAAGACCCTGTTTTACTTGAACTGAAAGCAAATGTTCATAAGCAAAAGGTGATGGCTTTTGAACGATAGGGAGATGGTGTGTTGAGATATTAAGCTAGATTGTGTGTACCAAAGGTTAATGAACTCCAAGAGAGGATCTTGGAAGAAGCTCACAGTTCTAGATATTCGATCCATCCGGGTTCCACAAAAATGTATCATGACTTGAGAGAAGTCTATTGGTGGAGTAGTATGAAGAGGTGCAAGGCAAAGTTCGTTGCTAAGTGCCTAAATTGCCAGCAGGTCAAGGTAGAGCACCAAAGACCCGGTGGTGTGGCTCAGAACATATGTCACGACCCAAGGTACCCCCTAGACGTGACATGGCGTACAAGACCCCGAAAGGCCTCATAAAAGCCACTTAGCATACATACATACAAGATTATAAAGAATTAGAGGTTCAAAGACAATTTTGTATAACAAAGCTTTTTAAAGAAAATAGCGGAAGTCTACATCTCATGTCTCAAAGCCAATCTAATCATAGAGAAATAAAGTTTGGGACGTAACTCGATACAAATCCGAAATGAAATGATATGAAAATAAGAACAACTAGGCTATGTCCTCGGATGGATGAGGACTCGCCAAGTCTTCTATAAGTCTTCTAGTAAACTCTAGCCATGAGTGGATGGAGAATCGCCAAACCCTATATCAAAGAAGTTAATGTAGGCAAGAGTATGTGTTAGTACAATCAAGTGCCAAGTGAAAATCATGACAAAAGAGTAGAAAAGCATAAATCATCATTTGAGGTCAATGCAAGCTAAAAATCTTTACTTTACTTGAAGAAAACCTTTAAAGTCTCTTTAGTTCATTATTGTGGGAAATTTACCTTCAACTGACATGTAAGACTATGTGAGATATCAACATGGAATCCGGTGTCTACCCCACACTGAAATGTGGATCCACTAGCTAATGTCAATCTAGACAAACCTATGGTGGCACATAGTTTATGGGACATAGGTGATCGCCACTTGTCCACTCGGCGCTAAGCATAATTCCCACGGATTAGTCATAGTTCAATTATCATAGGTAGACATGGGTAATCGACTCTTGTCTACATTGGAAACATGGGTGATCGCCTCTTGTCCCTTAATTAGAATAGCTCCTTAATCATCGAATCAAGTTTAGTTGAGAAAGCCTTTCAAGAAATTATGAATCTTTACATGTGAGAAAACCTTTCACATTCATGGTTTGAGTAATATATGAGAATTCCTTTCATAACTCAACAACATCAACATATCATGGACTTTGGTACTTTAATCTCAAAGCACCCTTAATTCCTCAGTAACTTCATATGAGACATGCATGATTTCATAAACTTCATCTTTACATAGTTCATCATGCTCATAATTCATAAATCATAGAGTTCCTATGGGTTCACAAGAGTTTAACTTAAATCATGCAATTCAATGCAAACTCGTGCTTAGAAGACCATAAATAAGGCAATTTGATCATAATTGAAGAAACCCACATAGTAAAGAAAAATCATGCTTTTGATTTGAATATGCTTAATTCCATAAAATCATCCTTAGTTCATTCATAATTCATGCATAGATTCATAAAGATTTCATAAAATTTCTCAATTCATAATTCAACCCACCAATCAAGTGTAGATTTCGAAATTAAGGGAAAATAGCATGGGTTCATCCAATCTCTATTCAAATCATGTAAATCACGCTAATTCGTGCACTAGGAATCATAAAATCAACAATTGAAATCATAATTGAAGAACCCATAAGAATTGATCAAAACCTTAATTCAATTTGGGAAATTGATCCTTGAGAATTGAAGAAAGTTAGGGACCCATTGAAGGAAAAGGCTCCAATTGTGAATTCTAACATACCTCAATCAAGAAAGCCACAAGAAATTACTTAGAAATTGATGAACTTCAATGGAGGATCCTAGCCCTTCTTCTTTCTTGAGAGTTGAGAGAATTTCTTAGAGAGAGAAATATTTGAGAGAGGTGAATTATGGGAATGACTTAGAATGAGTAAAATTAGGCTTAGGAAACTTATATATAGTCTGTGTTAAGGGCATAACCAACCTAGATTAGGAGTTAAACATTTAGAGAAAAGACCAAAAAGTCCTTAAATAATAACTGGCGGGGTCGATCTATGGTTGGGACCTACGGTCCATAAGTCGATCTACAGACCGTCCTATTCCTCCGTAGATAGATTCAGAAACTATCAATTTGGACCCGGCAACGACGGTTTAAATGTACGGCTCGTGGGTTAATCAACGGACTGTACATAGAGACCGTAGATCAGTACTTAAGGTTTAAGAATTTGACTCAGTCTGGGGGAGACCTACGAGACCCATCTACGACTCGTACACTGGACAATGGGTCATCCTGTTGCTCCGTAGGTCAAGGTTCTAAAACTTGGCATCCTTAAAACTTTCAGTGGTCAACTACGGTTCCCACCTACGATCTGTCATTCCTTCTACGGTCCGTAGGTGGCCTCCGTCACTGGCACCAGAACCTAGAAAGTCAAAAAATTTCTACCCTTGAATCTGGGGTATTACATTATCTCCCCCTTGGGAATATTCATCCTCGAATGAGAATCAAGACATCATAAGGAGGGTAAGAGACACGGTCTAACAACCCAACCTAGAATGCAATCTCATAAATGCACATATCCAAGGAGGAAACATCAACTCCAAGCTAAAGCATGTTCAACACAAACTAAAATGCACATAATCATGGATAAATCAATCAACCTAGCTCATTTTCACAATATTTAAACTCTCCATGAACATGCACAATCAAGGAATCATGGAAATAACTAAAACACATGAGACCAAAAGAATGAACCATGAGGAACTAGGTACCTCAAGCTAGAGTAGGATCGGAGGGAAAGAAATGAGGATATCGGGACATCATATCAGCCTCGGCCTCCAAAGTAGCACCCTCAACTAATTGATTCCTCCAAAGAACTTTCACGGAAGCAACTTCCTTATTTCTTAGCTTCTGGACTTACCAGTCTAAACTCTCAACCAAAACCTCTTCATAGGCAGGACTATCCTTTATGCCAAGATTCTCTAATGGCACTATAGAGGACGGATCACCAACACACTTCTTCAATAATGAGACATGGAAAACCAGATGCACCCATGCCAGATCATTAGGCAAGTCAAGTTCATAAGTAACCTTACCAACACGTCTCAAAATCTGATATGGACCAACATAACGGGGACTAAGCTTCCCTTTCTTCCCAAATCTCATTACACCCTTCATGGGTGAAATTTTCAAGTAAACCCAATCATCAACATCAAAGTCCAAATCTCTCCTTCTAACATCGGCATAGGACTTTTGTCGACTTTGAGTCGTTTTCAACCTTTCTCTAATAAGCCGAACTTTCTCCACGGCTTCATGCATCAACTCGGGACCTATCAAAGCAATTTCCCCAACTTTAAACCAACATATAGGAGATCTACACCTCCTACCATATAGAGCTTCAAATGGGTCATACCAATACTAGAATGGTAGCTATTATTATAAGCAAACTCAATCAAAGGCAAATGATTATCCCAATTACCCTTGAAATCTATTACACAAGCCCTTAACATATCTTCCAAAGTTTGGATAGTACGCTCTGCTTGCCCGTCGGTTTGAGGGTGAAAAGTCGTACTCAGCTTAACACGAGTACCAAGACCCTTTTGGAAAGACTTCCAAAATTGAGAAGTAAATTGTGCACCACGATCGGAGACAATGGACAAAGGCACTCCATGCAACCTAACCATTTCCCTCAAGTACAACTTAGCATAATCCTCCACCGAATATGAAACCTTGACGGGAATGAAATGGGCTGATTTTGTCATTCGATCTACAATAACCCAAATCGAATCATATTGTCACCTGGTGCGTGGTAAACCAACAATGAATTCCATGTTCACATCTTCCCACTTCCAAGTAGGAATATCAATATCTTGAGATAGATCTCCCAACCTTTGATGCTCAACTTTCACTTGTTGACAATTTAGATACTTAGCCACAAATTCCGCAATATTCTTCTTCATCCCATTCCACCAATAGACCTCCCGCAAATCACGATACATCTTGGTAGCTCAAGGGTGAATGGAATATCTAGAACTATGGGCTTTCGATAAAATTTGTCCTCTTAAGTCATCTACATCGGGAACACACAAACGACCTTGATATCGAAGCACACTATCTTCCCCTTGGGAGAAAGCCTCTACGGACTTTTTGAGCATCACTTCCTTTAATTCAACCAAATTAGGATTAAGATTTTGTTTAGATTTTACACCATGCACAAAGGAAGATTCGAAACCATTATACACCATAACACCACCCTTAGTGGAATCAATCAACTGAACACCCAATCAGGCCAATCTATGAACATCTTGAACCAACTCCTTCTTACCATCCTCAACATGAGCAACACTACCTATAGATAACCAACTAAGAGCATCTGCCACCACGTTAGCCTTGCCAGGGTGATAGAGGGCACTCATGTCATAGTCCTTTAACAACTCAAGCCACCTTCTTTGGCTAAGATTCAAATCTTTTTGCTTAAAAATATATTGCAAACTCTTATCATCGGTAAAGACATCTACATGCACCCCATATAAATAATGCCGCCA